>JADRCD010220301.1:0-30101 GCA_019843815.1 Montemys delectorum
CCTCTCATTCTCTCCCCTCCATTTCCCCCACTATCCACCCCCCAATTCTACAGTATTCCCCCCTCTCTGTTTCATGTGCTCTTTCTTTAAACCCGCTGAGTCCACTTAGGGTTGCCAGTATGCACACAGATGTAGAGCCATCTATTGGAACATGGGTAGCCTTTCAGGGGCTGAATTCCTGAAAAAAACAAAAACAAAAACAAAAACAACCTGATGCTCCCTCCCTCATAGCCATCAACTGTTAATAGCGTCTCAATTAGAAGTGAGACATAGTAAGCCACTTGCACATTCATACAGGAGCTCTGGCTGGCTTGATCTTGTGCCTGTAGTCCCAACTGCTGTGAGCTCAAGTGTACAAGTGTGCGAGAGTCATCACATCAAGAAAGCAGTGTTTCACAGCAGGCATCCAGTCCTCTCTGTTCTTGCTGTCTTTCTGACCCTTCCTCTGTGATGATCCCATAGGACACACTAAACAAATTGTAGTCACCATGCCACGCTCACCGGTTACCAGGGAAACCAGGAATGTTATCACACTTGGGTTGTCTCCTCAAAGGAGGAAGTGAATACCTGTTTTCCAGCCAGAAAGCTGGATGTGCCTGTTGCTAATGACCTGCTGACCTATGTTTTCTGTAGAACCAGACCTCACCCAAATACCACAGAAAGTTTTTCCCAGACTCTCCCTCCTTAGATTATTAGCCTTAGCTTTGTTTCTCAGTCAATAGAACACACACTTAGGGGAAATGTCACATATACTTATAGCATGCTGATCTCTGTGCTATCTTGGTCAGAAACTATAACCAGGTTATAGGCCCTCCCTTAAGCTATAGAGCTTATCTTCATGGTAGAGATCACATGTACCTTCAGTTGAATTTTGATGTAACTATGCCTCCTTGTGCACTGGAGGTTGTATTATACTAAGAATTTTCCTCCAAATTGCACTGCGTTTAAATATGCTTACAATAAACCACCTCATGTTAGACTATAGAAGCTTTTGATTCTGCACCAACTAAGTTGTGGGGGAACTGAATTTTCATTCTTACCTCTCTAGGATCCTTTCTCTGCTGGCAGTAGAGCATTCAGGGACCCCCCAACCCCATCTCTTATACCCCACCCCTGTGCACACATGCACACACAAATCATCTTATATTCCATGCATAGAATTTCTCATAGTAGCTGTTAAGAATGCAAGAATCTTAATTCCACCTTACTTAGATTTTTTTTTTTTTTTTGGACCAGAAATCTAGAAGTGTGCAAGTAAAAAATCTATACACTCAGTAAACTCCAAGGATCATTATATATACTGTAAAAGTATAAGTTTTTCTCTGTGATTCCTTAATAATATAATGACAAGCAAAATTTGTGGATGGTGACTGGATATGCTATGAAATTCACACGTAAATGATCACAACCTAGTCTTCCCATACTATTCCTATTGCATTAATTAATTCCAATTCCTATTGCATTAATTCTATGCTCTGACCACCACCATCATCACGGTCTATCTGTATGATCATCACCACTGCTACCTCATAAAACAACAGCAGTTTTCCTCCCAGAAACGGAAATTCTTGCCCACCTCCAAAACTGCCAAGAGATCCATCTCTGTAATTCCACAGAACCTGACCAGTCCAGGATTCCAAAGCACACTGATCTCTTCCTGTTGAAATTCTCCTGCATCACTCGGGCAGCTCTCTGTGTTTTAACAAACAGCCATATATATTACATGGCATCAGGTTTGTGAAATCAGTTGCTGATTAAGAATAAATATTGTCTCCCAGCTGCTAAGAGAGTTCAAACACTTGAAAGTGATTGCAGAATGAACATAAGCCCAATCTGTTCTGGTCTGTGAAATGTCAATAGATGTGGCTATGCAGACACATAGAGATGGCTGTGCATGCATATAGAATACATGTTTTTCCTACAAATCACAGGGTAGAGTGGGAGGAGGACTGCATGAATAGAAATCTATGTTCTAGGAGAACAAGGATCATATTGTCAAGGTGAACTTCCACAGGTTGCTCCCTGCTTCTGATACCAGGCTGTAGCTCCACTTCTGAGAGATCTCTAGTCAGGGCCCTTCTCTATGCTTGTGCTTTTGATAACTCACTTGTTTAGAACATTGGGATGACTGCAGATGATGGGTCAAGGTTCCCACGTGCTCTCCAAAAAAAGAAAAAAGCCATTAAAGGCCTACGTTTAAAATGCCTTTGCATCTGTTCAGTAACCTCATGTCAGCTCCAGTGGCTCTCTGGCCTGCTTTCCGTCTCCACCATCTCCTCCATGGATCTGTACAACAGCTGAATCAGAATGACTACTGCTGCTTGAAACAAAGCAGAGAAAACATTTCTCTGAGAAAGAAAGAAAGAAAGAAAGAGAAAAAAAAGAGAAAGAGATAGAAAGGAAGGAAGGAAAAAAGAATAGAAAAGAAAAGATAAAAGAAAAGAAACAACAACTTCAACATATCTATGTTGGTATCATGAGGGTGGGTTTTCTATTTCTGTTGCAGCTGAATTCCATAGCAGGTTATTGAATTTGTTTCTATCTGGATATTCCATATACATCCATGTTAAAGAACATTCTTTTTTCCCTGAGACAGGGTTTCCCTGTGTAACCCTGGCTGTCCTGGAACTAACTCTGTAGATCAGGCTGGCCTCGAACTCAGAAATCCCCTTGTCTCTGCCTCCCAAGTGCTTGGATTAAAGGCATGTGCCACCACTGTCCAGCTAAAGAACATTCTAGATTCCTAACATACTCAGTCCAAACAATAATCACAATGGAGAAGTGGTGCTAACCTCAGAGCACTGTCTACCTCTCCAAGCTCCATCACTCCCTGGCACATTAAAGACCATTTTCCTTTTTCTTCAGAACTTCCTTCCTTTCTTTATTTCTTTCTTTCCTTGTTGTTGTTGTTGTTGTTGTTGTTGGCTTTGTTTTTAAAAAGAAACCAATAGGTACACACACATTTTCTTATTGCTCATAAGATAATGCTAGCTCATGACTCCACAGTCTCTGTCTTGCTTTCAAACCATTAATGTTAAAGTCCCTGTCACTAAAAGCAAGTCCTTTTCCACACAGGTTTTGCTGTCTGAGGACTCTGGGAGGAATCTGTTAAGGAAAGCAGTTTTAACCTCAAGTGAACTTTTGTAGGTCAGGGGAGAAAGGCAGATTGCTGATCTCACACCTTTTGATAATTCCTTTCCCCCTCATGCCCAACTAAACCTAGTTGAAGCAATTTGTAGAAGTCCCTAATAGCTGTGAGATCTCAAAAACTGGGAATTTAAGGGAGGTGTGGAGAGGACCACTCTCCAATCATTGTAAATGATATTAAATTCATCACTTTAGTTCACTCCTTTTCAGCTCAAGTCAGGGTTTAATAAATTATTCCAATACAGAATGTTTGGGGAGTTGTAAATGCCTTAGGAGTTCTGAGACTGGGGAATGAATGCAAATTTACAAAATAAGCAACTAGAGACACAAAATGGTTGTGAACCTGCTACTTTTGTGACTGTAAATATTCTGTGCTGCCAGGAAGACAAATCCTAAAGGCATGAAAGTTCTCTTGACCTGCACAAAGAAGGGGGTTCTATAAGCTATTGTCATGTGGCATTGCAAAGCTCCTCCATTTTTGTATAACTATGACAATAACAAAACTAAAGAAATTTGACATCTAGACCTAAAGTTTTTTTTTCAGATTTTTGTACTACGTACCCTGCAGACTGCAATCACTCACTAACTAGAGAGAGATTTAGAGATCTTTGGACACCTTTGACCTGCCACTCACCTTGTATCCCAAATCACAGCCAACCACAGGACAAAACAGGAAAAGTTTCAGCCCCTAACCCACTTCCCTTTGTCTGCTCTGTAATTACTCCAGCCTGTGAGGAGACTGTGGTTCCCATTCATTCTTGGACTAGAGACCACCCCCTTGAAGCATCTATGGGAGTGAAGACTGCTGCCGTGAGACCCTTGTCCCTTTGTGCTCCTCACTGACCTTCCAGGTTCACCTAGGGCTAACCCAGGTGAAAAAACAAGGAGGCCTTGAACAGGCCTCCTTAAGCAGCATCCTATAAAGAAATGACAACTATTCTTAGGACAGTGTTTTGCTCTTCTTCTCTTCCTAGCCCTAGCCCTCGATCCTGAGGAGCTATGTCATGCTAAGTGTAGTCTCTGGTCCAGTTTAACAAAGCTGTCACTCAGGAACACAGAGAAACAAGGTTTCTCTTGCTAAGCTCTTCAGTCCCATACCCTCAGGTCTCCTCATCTTAAAAATCAGCCAACAGATAGGAGTAAGTGCAAGGGCTAAAAGTATAGTTATAAACAAGGGTGTTTCCTGTATGGATTTATTTACCAAGAAGACAATACAAGAAACAATATTTAGATCCATCCACTCTATCACAGAATCATCCTGACAGCTTTGGAAGTAAGGTCTCCTGGTCTCCACATGTACTCTTGCCAAGCACAGTTCTTTTTAAATATGTACAAATGCCCTGACAATAAGTAAAGCTCCAGTTAATAAAATTCTTGCTGACAGGCTATTAAAGGATCACTTATTTTCATTCTTTGCCCATATGACAAAGAGCTGATGAAACAGGCCAATATGTACATTGAAACTAAACCTTCCTCATTAGAAGTCTGCATTTCATAGCAATGTAAAGGTCACATATAAAAAATAGCAGGTGTAAAGGAACTCAAGCCATTGGCAATTCAAAGACCACATACTTGAAACTATTCTGTAAAGTGGAAATAGCCATATTTCATTCTCCAAGTGAAAAATATTTTTGACTCACCAAGGAAAAATGGAAGACTGACAAGACAGTGGACAGGATAAGCTGAGACCTTAAGAAACAAGTCAAATTACCTTCCGTTACAAGGGATAACAAGTTGAAAGTCATCATTTAGTTTCTGGAAACGGGAAATTTTTACTAATTTCTCAATGTTTGGGGGATGTTTACTTGGTAAAGCATTAAGAAAGGAGCAGAATAAAGAAATGTGTCCAGACTTCAGAATAGAAATACAGAGAGATTTGTCTAACCTGTCAAAGTTTAATACAGTGACAAAAATTTGCTAGTCTCGTATCAAAATAAAGCAGACCTTTCTTTCAGTGCTAAGATAAGCAATTTTCTGGTGAGATCAAAAAATATTTTTGAAGTGTTTGAGGACATGGGATTAATATGAAGAAAATTCTCACTAGAACTTCTTATGCTGACTGAAACATCTGGTTCATAGATCTCATTGAAATGCCTGAGAAACAGGTCAGTAATAAAGTGATTAGTAGTAGCAGCAGTAGTAGTAAATCTACAGTGCTCACTGCTCCATAGATGAGCTTGCAAATGTGATATGTCTGCTGAGTTTATAATATCTTTATTAGATGTCTTCTATTTCTTTATTTTGTCATATTCTTTAAAATTTATAAAATATTATAACAATAAAAATGAGTATTATAAAGGTTGTTTGATATAAAACAACAACCAATGTAACAGTCTTATATAGATGTTTGTCTACAGCAATACTGAAAATACATACATTTTTCTCAATATAAATTTTAAATAACTCCAAACATATTAACTGTATATTTTAAAATAATACATCACTACTAGTATTTTCTTAAATGAACATAAATATAGAAAGTCTTTTTGTTTGTTTGTTTGTTTTGTATTTAGTAGAGCTTAAAAATCTGGCTCTTACTGTGGTACAAGCCCAAAATAAGAACAATTTTTAGACATTGGAGTTCATTGTAATAAGGCTGTATTTCAATGACCCTCACATCACCAAAGAATTTTACCTCCATCGTAGCTAAGCTGAGAGTTGACAGTTTTGCTGCGCCAAGGAATGAATTATAGCCACAATTTTTGGATACAGACTTCCTGCTTTGGTCAAAGCTATTTGACTTGAGTGAGTGACTTTATTATCACTCACTTGATTCTCAGCCCACAGAGAACAGGTTACATTCATTTAAGAAATGGTGAGTATATTAAGATGGTCTATCCATAAAGTCACTCACCAACTGTTTCAATGAACAATGGTTCTGCTTGGAGGGTGGCACAGACATTAGGTGTGGTTAAGGATCTGGTTCATTGGCTGTGATAATTTGGAAAAGCATTCATCTCAGAGAAAGAAACTTATAAAGTCCTCTTCTCCAAACTTGATACAAGAGTTACAAACTTCAAGCAAAGCATTCAGTCTCACTCTTTGTTGTTCTCTTACAAGCCACCTCCCAAGTTAATTGTTCACATTTCTTTTGGCTGTATAAATAGTTTTGAAATATGTAAGCTGTTCTGAAAACCATAGTATAGTATAAAAACATGAAATAAACAATATTACTAATAGACTGAGATAGAAGAAGCAAGATCTCAAGACTATTATGTTCTACACAGCAAGACATTGTCAGGTACAAACAAGCAGAAAGTATATATGGATTATACAATCTTGGACCTATTTCTCCAATTACCAAATTAGAGAGACCATTGGATGACAATCAACAAATTTCTAATTCCTCATATTTTTGGATTTCAATCAATTAGGATGTGTTGGTAATATTAATTTTCATACTAAGATATTAAGAAAAATAATGGTTACTTCCTGTTGATTTGTTGTAAAAGGTGGAATTAGGTTTGTGTGAGTTTGTTGAAAGATTACTTTCTTGCTTCTTCTAGAGTGTAGTTTTGCTCCTTATGTTGATGTTTTCCATCTATTATCCTTTGTAGGGCTGTATTTGTGGAAAGATACTGTGTAAGTTTTGTTTTGTCATGGTGTATCTTGTTTTCTCCATCTATGGTAATTGAGAGTTTTGCTGGGTATAGTAGCCTGAGCTGGCATTTGTCTTCTAGTAGGGTCTGTATGACATCTGCCCAGGATCTTCTAGCTTTCATAGTCTCTGGTGAGAAGTCTGGTGTAATTCTGATAGGCCTGCCTTTATATATTACTTGACCTTTTTTCCTTACTGCTTTTAAAATTCTTTCTTTGTTTCTTTGGTGTTTTGATTTTTATGTGATGGGAGGAATTTCTTTTCTGATCCAATCTATCTGGAGTTCTGTAGGCTTCTTGTATGTTCATGGGCACTTCTTTCTTTAGGTTAGGGAAAATTTCTTCTATAATTTTGTTGAAGATATTTACAGGCCAATTATCTTGGGAGTCTTCATTCTCTTCTATACCTATTATTCTTAGGTTTGGTCTTCTCATTGCATCCTGGATTTCCTGGATGTTCTGGGTTAGAAGCTTTTTGATTTTTGCATTTTCTTTGACTGTTGTGTCATTGTTTTCTATGGTGCCTTCTGCCCCTGAGATTCTCTCTTCTATCTCTTGTATTCTGTTGGTGATGCTTGCATCTATGACTCCTGATTTCTTTCCTAGGTTTTGTATCTCCAGGGTTGTCTCTCTTTCTGATTTCTTTATTGTTTCTATTTCCATTTTTAGATTCTGGATGGTTTTGTTCAATTCCTTCACCTGTTTGATTATGTTTTCCTGTAGTTCTTTAAGGGATTTTTGTGTTTCCTCTTTAAGAGCTTCTAGCTGTTTACCTGTGTTCTCCTGTATTTCTCTGAGGGTGCTATTTATGTCTTTCTTAAAGTCCTGTATCATCATCATGAGAAATGATTTTATATCTGAATCTTGCTTTTCCAGTGTGATGGTGTGTTCAGGACTTGCTATGGTGGGAGAATTGGGTTCTGATGATTCCAAGTAACTTTGGTTTGTGTTGCTTATTTTCTTATGCTTGCCCCTGGCCATCTGGTTATCTCTAGTGCTACCTGCCCTTGCTAAATCCGACTGCATCCTGTCCTTCCTGCGATCCTGGTTGTGTCAGAACTCCTCAGAGTCAAGCTGTCTCTGTGATCCTGTGATCCAGGGCTTGTTAGAGCGCCTGGGAACAGAGCTTCCTCTGGGTGTTGTGGGACTCGCTGAGGAGCTTGTGCTCAAGGTCTGCTCAAGGCCCTGCCAGCCAAGACAGACTGGAAGCAACCCTAGCCACTGGGTTGGTGGAGTTCCTGTGTGCCTGGGTCCTTCTGGTCCCAGTTACACCTGGTGTTTGGACAGATGTTGTGTCCTCCTCACCTCTGATCCTGGGTGTGTTAGAGTGCCTGGGAGTGGAGCTTCCTCTGGGTGTTGTGGGACTGGCTGATGAGCTTGCACCCAAGGTCTGCTCAGGGTCCCAACCAGCCCAGACAGACTGGAAGGAACCTGAAGATGTCTTCTATTTCTTGAAATATACACACACAAAAAGTAAAATGAGGAAGTATTGTGTAACTTCAGCAACATGACCCCCACAACCAATAGCCTAGTGAGAGTAGAGCTCAGATTTCAATGGTGTGATTCTAGGAATTATGTTCTCTCTCTCTTTTTTTTTTTTAATTAAGTATTTTCTTTATTTACATGTAAATTTCTCCTTTCCCAGTTTCCCCTCCAAAAAACAAACAAACAAACAAACAAAAACAACAAGAACAAACCCCTGTTGCCTCCCCCATCCCCATGTCTGCCACCCCATCCTGTCCCACTTATTGGCCCTGGCATTCCCCTACACTGGGGCACAGAACTTTCACTGGGCCGAGGTCCTCTCCTTCTATTGATGATTGAATTTGCAATCCTCTACTATACACATGCTGCCAAAACAATCAGTCCCTCCATGTATAGTCCTTGGTTGGTAGTTGAGTCCCTGGGAGCTCTGAGGGTACTAGTTAGTTCATATTGTTGTTCGTCCTAAGGGGCTGCAAACCCTTCAGCTCCATAGGTCCTTTCTCTAGTTCCTTCATTGGGGACCGTGTGCTCAGTTCAATGGATGGCTGTGAGCCTCTCAACAGAGGAATCGATACAGAAATTGTGGTACATCTACACAAGGGAGTACTACTCAGCTATTAAAAACAATGAATTTATGAAATTCTTAGGGAAATGGATGGATCTGAAGAATATCATCCTGAGTGAGGTAACCCAATCACAAAAGAACACACATGGTATGCACTCTTTGATAAGTGGTTATTAGCCCAGAAGTTTGGAATACAGGGAGAACAACCCACAAACCACAAGAAACTCAAGAAGAAGGAAGACCAAAAGATGGACATTTCATTCCTTCTTAAAGGGGGGAACCAAATACCCACAGAAGGAGCTGCAGAGATTAACTATGGAGCAGAGACTGAAGGAAGGACAAGCCAACCTAAATATAGCTATCTCCTGAGAGGCTCTGACAATACCTAACTAATACAGATGTAGAGATGTACAGATGTTCTTAACCTCAAAGTGAGAAAGTAGCAATGGGGTAACACCTGAGCAGATGTTCAGCTGTGTTATCAGGAATAAGAAGTGTTGGAGACTTTGGGAAAATGGAAACTACATTTATTGGAGATTCAGATTCATTCTTAACCTTCACTGGCCAAACTAGAACAGGATGGATACCAAGGTCTTGAGGGTCAAGTGGAACAGCAATTAAAACCATGTGGTAGCATGATTCACCAGTGACAGGGGAGGTAGACAAAGATGCACTTTTAAGGATTGACTACAGGACTCCAATCTCCCATACATAGCATCATAGAAGGAACAGAGACTAAGATGTGGACAACAACTTGGGTTCCTAGGGAAGTGGAGGCCAATAGAGTTTTGTCAAAAGATTCTTGGAGAGAGATACTACCTGAACAACTAGATGCTCTGCTTGTTAATCCTTTTCTAAATTAAAATTTAACTGATGCTTAAAACACAAGGACATTATATACAACTGAAATAATATATTATTGCGATCCATGTTTAAATCAGGTTTAACACCCCTGTCTTTCCATTTGTCATCCCTTTATGATGAAAAACTTCTTAAAATCCTTCCTTCGAGCTTGTTTAATATCCCAAGTCACCCCCTCATCAGAAGCACACCAAAACTACTTTCTTCTCTAACTGAAGCCCAATACCCATTGGTCACCCCCTACCCACCACCATCTTTCCACCTCGCTATTCCTTCTTTCTAGTCACCATCATTCTTCTTTTACATCTATGAGAACAGCACTTTCTGCCCCGCCCCCCCCACCCCCACATCTCAGTGACAGATGCGGTACTTATTTTCTGTGCTAGGCTGACTATAATAATCTCCTAATTGTCACAAATGAAAGAGTTTCAATCTTTTCATGACTGAATGGCATTCTATTGTGAGCATACTAGATTCTCTTTTTCTGTTTATCAGTGGATGGAGATGTTGGTTGTTTCCAGTTTGGAGCACTATGAATAGTGTTTCAATAAATATACCAGCGCAGTATCTCTGCAGAATGCTGATTTCATTTCTAATAGATATACACCCAAAGGTTGTATTGTTAACTCATATGGTCATTCCAATCTTTCACATTGTTTTCTATAATTCTGCATTAAATTATATTATGCCAGAAGTGAACAAATATGCCCAGTATTTACTGAGTTGAATCTTTCTGATACCAGCCATTCTTACTAGAGTAAGTGATGTTGCCTTGGGATTTTGATTCACATTGATACGATGATTAGTGGTATGAAACAATTTTTCATGTACCTGCAAAATATTTAAATGCTTTAGAAAATGTCTCTTTAGGTCTGCTGCCCAAGTTTTAATCAGACCATTTAAAGAGTTCTGCTATTGAGTTTTGGGATCTCCTTATCTCTTCTAGATATCAAACCTTTGTCAAACATAATTTGAAGATACTTTTTCCCCATTCTGTAGATTGTCTCTTGGCTCTGGTGTTTTTCTTCACTGTGCAGAAGATCTGAAATAGACATAAGCACTTTGGAAAGTGTCACACAGGTCCAGGGGGAGCAGTGGCAACCATGAGGATAACCACAAGTAAAGGCTAGAATTGCTCTTAAAAAATCCAAAATTCTCAGGTAAAGAAAAGACAAGCCTCCCCCTATGAAAATGAGTACCACTGGATGTCATTCCATGGGGAGGAAGCTGGAGCATCTGGAGGGGCAGAACCCTCTGACTCCTTTTCCGGGAACATCTGTAGAACTGTGCCTCACTCAGGCGTGCATTCAGCAGCCAGCCAGTATTGACTTGTAGAGGCAATAAATAGTATTTAACTTTTTCTATCAAGAAATGTACATGACATGTTCCATGTGGGGGTAGATGTGAGTTCATGTGTGTATGTAGGTGTACAGGCATATGTGTATAAAGGCTAGGGGTAGGTTTCAAATGCCTTCTCAATACCAATCCATCTTAGTTTTAGAATAGTGGAGAACACATGACCTGATGTTCTCCACTTCAGGTAGACTGAGTGATGAGCATGTGCCAGGAATCTGTCTCCCCCTCCCCCCACCCCCTACACAGTACTGGAATGACTTTACTGTACATGTGGATGTAGAGATCCAAACTCAGGCACTCTCGCTTACACTGCAGTGACTGAGCCCTCTCCGTAGTCCCGTTGTAAATTTCTTATATCTCATGTTTATAAAAAAAATATTATTTATTCACTGTAGATTTATGGATTATTTTCAGCTGAAAAGGACTTCATTGACTTCACCTGTATCTCACAGATTTCTAAGGAACCAAGGAACTCAGCCAGTTAGCGGACGAGGGAGTAAGAGAGACACTCTCAAATTTCACTCTCATAATGTCAATATATGACATTCTTCACAGAACTTTTTACAATATCAAAAGTGGTTGGTTACACTTCTCAAATATGTTAGGCAATCGCTGTCCTCTTGAATGACTACTTGGTACCCATGGATGCGGTTGTCCTCGGGAAAGTGATTCCCACTTCCATCTGTAGTTTCTCCTTCTGCTTTCAGAAGTCATCTGCTTCCATCCAGGGTGCCTTCCCATCCATCCCTGTGACCTCCACAGGGCAGAGCTAGAGATTCTCTCCCCACAGCTTTTCTCTAACCAACATTAGAGAGCTATCACCCAGACCCAGATTGGGAGGCTTTCACACACCACAGGAGGTGATTAGGATCTTTTGCTCTAAACTGACTGCTTTAAGGGAAATAACTTCCATGTGACAGACAGCCTACTCTGTTGTTTTTCCTGTGCTTCTGAGTCAATAGCAGGCATTCAAAGCACAAAACTCCTACTAGACTCACATAGTACAGGCTAGTCTTGAACTCTCATTGTGTACATAAGCCTAGCCTTGAACTCCTGGTCCTTTTGCCTCTGTCTTTTAAACACAATATTATAAGTCCAATGTTCACCACTATGCCTAGTTTTAGGCAGGGCTAGGAAATGAACCCAGGGCATCATTTATGCTAGGTGAACACCCTACCAACTGAGCTACATTGACATGTCTATTTAAAATGGCAGGGAATTCCCATTGCCATATTTGAGTTAAATCCAGTGATGAAGGCTCTGGAGAGCCACTGGTATGAGTGAGACATCACCCATGATGTACTTGTTCAGGAAGATGAGAGCTTGTATGAGCTACCTGACTTCTCCTTTTCCTATCCACCCAGACCTCCACCCTAAGAATAGTGCTGTGCTGACATTGAGGCTTGGTATTTCCCTCACGTGCCATCCCACATGCCAGTCCCCTTTGGCAACTTCACAGAGACACCCGTAAGTGTGTCTGAAAATCTCCCAGCCATCTCCTAAGATGACAAAGTAACCATTGAAATTAACCATCGCAGATGAAGTCCTCAGCTACATATTTTAATGTGAATGGGAAATGCTGCTATCAGTACCTCGAATTATTACAAATTATTGGGTTTTCTTAACAGAGCTGGAGTGACTGCAAACAGTACAGAATATAAAAACTAAGAAAACATATATAGCATAAAAAGTTAATATATTTAATTTGCCTGAACATGTATTGAAACCATTACATAGTTTACTGATAGATATTAACACTGATAGTTAGCAACTTCTGTATTCTTCAAGTTAAGTTTTAGGAAGAAAAGACCCTGGGTTTCTGTTAAATCACTGACTCTGGATTGATGGTATAAACCTAATTGGAGTAGAGGCAAAAAGACCAGGAGAAGGATAGGTTGAACATGGGAAATGAGGGCTGTTAGTTCAAATTTTCCTTTCCTCTAGGAAGAAAAAGAAAGGATGGGACAATAGTTTGAGAGTGGAGTGGGCCAGGAAAGTTTATAATCTAAATCAATGCATGTATGTGTGCTGCTGAGAAGTTCTGCATTCGATTTACAAAGCAGTAAAACCTTTTGCTGAAATTTAGACTTTTTACCTGATTCTTCTTGAACTCCTGTGCTTAAAATTGGCATCTATTTTACAAAAAGAAAGTTTTGGTTCTAGACTCTTTAAGTTCAGTTTGCAGTCTAGACAAGAACAAATAACATCTAACTGGATATAGTCCCCAAATGACTATGTTAACGTTTTAATTTAACTGGGAAAGATTCTTATTGGCACATTTGGTCATTAGAGATTATTAAATGTTTTTAACTCTAAGATTTGGGGTGAGTGTACCCAACATGATTGCAAGCTGATAAGGCAAGTGTAAGACAAAGTTAGTGTATTCACTGAAACTCTTATAGGTCCTTCTGAGACATATTAAAATTCAAGGAGCTCCTATGTCATTTATCTTAACTTTTCTGAGGAAAGATTATAAGTTTATATCAAAAATGACTATGAATTAAGTTTAGTCATATTATATATAACAATATAGTTATATACTTATAGATTATTTATAAGTATATTATAAATCAAATTTATTGAAATATATTTAATTATATTGGGATAATATAATATAATATAATATAATATATTAAAAGTACATTAGAATATGAAGTATTATACAAAGTGCATTCAGAAGCACTGGAGTCTCCAGCTGCTGAAGCTCCTTTCTAATATAACTGAATTTATATATTATTTCTGAATGGCTAAATGATATGTGGCCACATTTATTCACCACACTTATTCATCTGTAAAATACATGAGATATTCACTTATTACCGAATTTTTAAAGAATGCTCACACTTGTGATAGATATGTGACATAAAGGAATGGCTGTTTGCTGATCCTCTTCCTTTATTTCCATACAGTCTACATTTTAGATGGGCACTCAATAACTCAGAAGAATATTCTCAGGTTTTTTTTGCATGTAAGTGTGACAACGTGGCGGAGAGTTGAAGTGGGAAAGTAGTAAGGAGCACACTGGCTTGGGTTTTTTTTTCTTCTTGCTCTAACAAAGCACCCTGACAAAACAACTTAGGGATGAAAGCTCACAATTACAGATCACAGAGGTCAGGAGTGTAGAGAAGCTAGTCATATCTACACTCAAGAGTAGAGAGAGAATGAATGCATGCATGTCTTCTCATAACTATTTTCTTGTTCTTTAAGCAGTCCAGGACTTGAACCTAGTAAATGGCACCATCCACTTTTAGGTTGGGTCTTCCCATATCAAGTAGCATAAGCAAGACAACTCCCTGTCCCCAAAATGCCCTTGGACCTTCCTACTCTGGACAATCTCTCATTGAATCTCTCTTCCCAGGTGATTGTAGATTATGTCAAATTGACAATTTAAGCTAACTACCATAAGTGCCCTCCACAGTTTTCTTGAGGTAAAGATACTCACTTGCTTTATCCTTTCCTAGTTTCCCAGGAAATGGAACTATCTGGTTGACCTTCAAATGGAGAAGATGCAGAAGGGAAGCAGAAAGACAGAAACCTTGATTCTTTTTCATGACACTATAGGGTACCATTTCAGCCTTATGATGACCCTTCTGTATTTCTCAAATTCAGAAGCCAAAGAAGTTGCCCTACTGTTTAAGTTATCATAGTTGATGTTTCTTTCTTGGTCTTGTTACATGGTATAGTATATGTGAAGATTCAGAAATTAACAGTTTTTGTGGATGTGATGGAAATGCAGGAGATAGAAGTACTCACATCATGTTTGAAGAATTGTTTCATAGAAAACTAAATGAGAAATAGATCATTTGTAGGATACTCATCTGATAGACTCTCTTCATCTTTATTTTTATCTGTAATGCTTTACTTCTTGAACTACAATTAGAGAGACACTTATATCATCATAAGGTACACTTTATCCACTTGCTCCTAAATACAAATAAATATATTATAAATATCCTTGTGTCCAAAATTAAAAAAAAAAAAAACCATACTTCTCCTTATCAATAGTTTTCAGCTTCCCAAGCAACAGTGAAAGCATTCATTCAGTCTGAGTATCAGGATAGTTTTCCCTCTTCATAACTGCCTTCAGAGAAACTTATTCAGCCATCACTGGCACTTTATCTGAGTGTTCTAGGGAGATAAAGAATAGCTTTGCAGTAAGAATGTCTTTGTTAAACAAGACAGGATAAGAAACATGACCCAACAGGGAAGCTGATGGTGGGATTCTGTCTCAGTTGGGTTTCTGTTGCTGTACTAAATGCCATGAGCAAAAGCCACTGAGAGAGGACAGTGCTTATGTGGCTTATCTTCCAATCTCTGTCCACCTTGAGGCAAAGTTGAGTGAAGAACTCAAGGAAGGAACTTGTAAGTGGGAACTAAAACAGAGACCGTGGAAGAATGCTTCGTGTTACTTGCTTGTTCATCATGTCTTGCTCTACAGGTTTTCTAATACTATCCAGGACCACCTTCCCATGGTGTCTAGATTCTATCAAGTTGACAGTTCATGCTAACTTTTGTAAGAACCTTGAGATACTGCCCACTGTAAACTGTGATTCTCCTCTATCAACTAGGAATCAAGAAAATGTACATAAAGACTTTCATACAAGCAAACTGATGGAGATTTTTCTCAGTTGATGTTCTTCTTCTCATTGGATTTTACTTTGTGTCAAGTTGACACAAAACTTACCAGGCTGTGTCCTTATAAAAGCTAGTTATCATAAAACACATTCTGAATCTCATGGATTAAGGAGGGTATCAAAGCAGGATTTCTCAATATCTGTACTTTTCCTTCCATTCTAGTTTTTTTTTCTGTTGCTGTGATAAAACATTCTGACAAGAAGAAAATTGAGGAACAAAATGTCTATTTTAGCTTACATATCTAAGACTTCATCATAATATTGCATTCTCTCCAAACTTGAATAAATATATGAAAAGAAATTCTATGACCCCACCCAGTGAAATCACAGAACTCTGGAGATCTCATACTTGTAGAGACTGTGCCTCTGATAATAGGATATGGAGAGGTCTTTTACAAAGGATTTGAATAATATGGTGGCTATTTCATGGAATATGAGGACACAGAGTGCCTTTTTAAAAATTATTATTTGCACATTTCCTTAATAGCCAGATGAAACTGTACAATCTTTATAAACCAAAAGAGAGATGTGATCCTTTTGTTTCTTCCCTCTTTCCTGTTTTTCTTTGTTTCTTTTTTAAATATATTTTATTAATTTTTATACATTTGAATTAAAAGAAATTGCATCACTTTCCTCCTTCTCTGTCCTCCCTTCAGCTCCTATGCTCCACTGTGCTCAAACTGATAGCCTCTTTTTCTTTACTATTGTTACATACACAAATATACATGTATATTTGCATAAATGCATGTGTATATCTGCATAAATACATAAATACAGCCCTCTGAGCCTGTTTTTGTTGTTTGTGTGTATATGCCTTCAGGGGTGACTATTTTATACTTGATAACCAATTAGGTATCTCATCCCTGGATGAGGCTAATTCTCCCTCTCTCAGCAGTCATTAGAAGCCTACAGTTCTTGGTCTTAGTGTGTGTCTTAGTTAAGGTTTTACTGCTATGAAGAGTCACCATGACCAGGACAACTCTTATAAAGGACAACATTTAATTGGGGCTGGCTTATAGGTTCAGAGATTCAGTCCATTATCATCAAAGCAGGAGCATGGCAGCATCCAGGCAGATGTGGGACTGGAGGAACTGAGAGTTCTACATCTTCAGCCAAAGGTGGACAAGGAAGACTGGTCTCTAGGCAGCTAGGACAAGGGTCTTAAAGCCCACACCCATAGTGATACACTCTCTCCAACAAGACCATACCTACTCCAACAAAGCCACACCTCTAAATAGTGCCACTCGCTGGGCTAAGCATGTTTAAACCATCATAGCATGTCTTCGTTAGGATTTCTATTCCTATGATAAAACATCATGATCAACTGAGAGGCGGGTAGCATTTTTTTAACTTTCAGCTATAAATCCATCATCCATAGAAATCAGGGAGGGAACTCAAGGAGGAATATGGAAATAATAACTGATACAAAGCCCATAGAAGAACGCTTACTCTCCATGACTTGCTCAGATTCCTCTCTTATATTACCTAGGACCATCATCCCAGGGGTGACACAATGGGCTGAGAACGCCCAAACCAATCACTAATTAAGAAAATGCACTACAGACTTGACCATAGGAAAATCTTATGGAAGCATCTTTTCAGTTGAGAGTCCCTTTTCCCAGATGACTCTAGCTTGTATCAAGTTGACATAAAGTCAGCCAGCACAGAATAGGACCCCATGAGATTTTTCTCTACTTCCACATTAGTACATTTACTGCCATTGCTGTTAATCAGATCGTGTTTGTGTAGCCATTTCTATGAGAGACTATTTCATAGCAGATATCTTGGTATTCTGACCCTTACAGTTTCCCTGAACCACAAAGAAGCTGTGATAGATATGTATCCACTGAGACTAGTATCCCAACAATCTATTGATCACAGCATTGAATCCAGTGGTGATTTTCTGTGCTCATCTTTATTTGTCATAAAAAGAAGTTTCTTTGATAAGGGTAAGATTTAGAATGTAGTTAGAAATTATGCTGATATAGCAATATGGTAGCAATAGATTCCCTTCCAAAACTCATGGCCTTAGTAGTTTCAGAAATTTGGCTAGGTTTCTATCACCATCTGCCTTTTTGCTCTGTTGGGTAGTATGGGGCAGTGGGCTGTACAGGCAACCTGGTCTCAGTGGAGCAAGAGGTCTGGAATCCTGGAGACCCGGTGGTGGGTGATAATTTCTGCCTGAATGGGAGGGAAGGTGTTCGACCACGCCTCCTGGGCCCCTGGCTCCTGTTGCAGCCACAGCCCCACACAGCCCCCTGCAGGAGAGGTATGTGATATTGGTCACATATTAGCAGCACTAAGCCTTCTTACATGCAAATAAGGATTCCCCAAGCTCTCAGCCCAAACCAATGAGAGGTACCTGCTGTGGAACCCCGAATCACCCCCAAAACTGTATATAACTCCCATCCAAGGAATTAAAGGCGTGCGAGAAATCTACTCCATCATCTTTTGTTCTAAGAGCTATAACACTTGGGGAGAGGTCTGATCTCCGGAAACACTGCCTGAAGCTGCACAGCACACTTCACTGGCTAGTCGGCCCAGCACGACCTGACTCAGTGCAAGGCAGCACAGAGTAACCTAGTGACCTGGAAGGCACAGCAGAGACCCGTGCTCACCTCTCGCACCAGGCTGGGCCAGAGATCTCCATGAAAGACTCTGGTACACAGGCCCACAGGATAGACCCTAAATCCAATTAGATAATTGTTGTTTACCACATATGAGTACCACTTATGCACTTTATGGTATTGTGCCTTATTGGTCATAGTAGTTCATAACGTTTGTTTGTGGGAATATTAACCACTTCCCTCTCTTGGTAGTTTGCTTAGTACCTTCCTAGTAACACAGAAGCTAGAGCACAAAAAAAGAGGCCTTCAGGTTGATGTGCATTAATGCTCAAATGCCAAGCATACCCTATTATAGTAGTTAGGTAAGTTGTAAACCCAAGTCTAACGAATGAATTCAAATACCTTGTATTCTTCATAATTGATGTTTTCCCATCAAAAAAGCACCCATTACATACATTAGGTTGAGATAGATAGATAGATAGATAGATAGATAGATAGATATTTTGATAGATAGATAGGAATCCAGATCCTACTAAAAATAGCCTCAGTAAAATATCTAGAATTTAAAGGAGACTTTGTACACTAATCTGGAACCTGAGAAAGAAGCTACAATCACATGCTTCTTACCTTACACAGAAATTATATTTCTTCTTTTTCTAAATACCTAATAATTGATCTAGGGAGATGGATCCATCAGTAAAATGTCTTCTCCACATGCATGTGTGAGTGAAACTGTCCCGTAGTCCCACTAAGGTCTGTGGGTCTCTTCAGCCAGATGTTAGACAGGACCTGCAAAATGAATAGTGGAGAACAAAGAGACACAGACACCAAGTAAATCTTTATCAAGGCATCTGTTTACTTGGGAGCATTTTGAGCTTACATAGGCAGGTACGAAATGAAACGGAAAACTCCAGAAATAAAATATATGCATAACGTAAATACAGTCTGACTTGAAGATGGCCAAGATCTCCCAAACTCAGTTCTCAGGCAGTCAGGTTTGTTTACATTCAGCATGTCCTCAGGCAGTAGGTGTGTCAGCAACCAGGTGTAGCTTCTTCAACTGCAATGTAGTGGGCCATTGTTTAGGCCCAGCAGGTGTCTGCTTCCAGTCTCAGGCTATCAAGTCTGCCTTGGAGCTGAGGCTGGGGAGGGGGGGGAGCCAACACTTGTGGCCCTGAGTTTAGATACCCTGAGTCCATATAAACCATGCCGGACAGGGTGATGTATGTCTGTAGCCCCAGCCTTGGAGAGACATCAGGGGGAAAAGACAAGCAGATCTCTGAAGCTCACTGGCCAGCCAACCTAACCAAATGGATGAACTTCATGTTTAGTGAGATACAGTCTCAAAACACAAAAGTGGTGGCAAGCAGTCAAGGAAAGATACCTAACCTCAATTTGGGTCCTACATAAGCATGAACATGTATGTGAGCACCTACAAACCCATATATGCACATGCACAGACCACATACACATACAACATACACAAAACTTTTTTTAAATACCTAATGTTAATGATACATTATATATATATGTATACATATATATATATATATATATACTATTTGAAGTATATAACATCAATAATATACTTTACATTATATAGAGTATGTGAGCATGTGTGACCCAGTTCTAAATAGAGAGCATCCATCCAGCAGTCACACGTACGTGGTGGAACAGAGTATCTTATAATTTAAGCACATGCAAGCTCCAACTGTACAGATGATACTGAAACCTAAAGCTGCTCTAGATTATGGAAATAAACCCCAACTCTGTGAATGAGCTCCTCCTTCGGAAAGGGAAGAAGAGGCAATATGCTTCACTCAAGACAGCAGATGCCAGAGGCCAAAATAGCTACATTCACAAGGGAGATCTCCCTGTAGAATCAGCAGATGGCAAAAGCTTCCCAGAAAATGCAGCTTTTTTTTTTTTTTTA
Source organism: Montemys delectorum (assembly GCA_019843815.1). Lineage (NCBI taxonomy): Eukaryota > Metazoa > Chordata > Mammalia > Rodentia > Muridae > Montemys > Montemys delectorum. Next base: position 20,146 of record JADRCD010220301.1, read on the forward strand.
AACACTGGTCCCTGAAAGAAAAATAAGATCTAGGTAATTGGAAAAGAAGGTTATAAAGTATTTCAGGTCATAGGAACTGTGTGGTAAAAAATGATCAGGCACGGAAAGGCAAGAGTATGCAGCGTACATCCATTGAACAATCTGTGTAATCGGAATGGAAGGAGGGACTCAAGGGCAAAGTATAAGAGCCAGAGCAGCAATCTAAAATGCTTAGCTGATAATGAAATCCTCGGGTTTTTTTTTTTTTTTTTTAAGGAACGAAGATCCTATAAGGAAAAATATTTTATCACTTTTAATGTTTGGCATTGCCAGCATATGGTAATTGAGAAGAGAAGACTGAATTCAGTTAGCATTTAGAAGTATTTCTAAGTTCTGTAGATAATGAGCCTCCTTTGTAGGGTCCAGGCATGCAAAGCTGCTGTCACCTTGCCCTAGGTATCCACTCTCGGTTTAGGGAATGTAAACCAACTATTCCTGAGAAATACAATGCTCGGGGCTGGGGAGATGGCTCAGTCAATAAAGTGCTTGCTGCACAATCATGAAGGTATGACTATGATCCTCAGCACACACACTGCAAAAAAATCAGGAAGTGGTGGAACAGGAGAAATGACTCAGCAGTTAAGAGCACCCACTGCTTTTGCAGAGGGCCCAAGTTAGGTTCCCAGCTCCGATTATCAAGTGGCTTACAATCACCCCTAAGTCCAGCTCCAAGAGATCTGGTGCCCCCTTACAGCTCCTGTAGGTATTAGCACTCATATGTCCATATACAAACAGCCAGCAAGAAGGGCACGTGTGTTTGTGCACACACGCGCATGAGTATGCACACACATTAAAAATAAAATATTAAATACAATTTTTAAAAGCCAAGTGTGGCAGGACACACCTCTGATTACAACAGTGGATAAGTGGAAATAGATTTTCTGGTCGGTCAATCTAGCTCAATTTGAAAGCACCAGGTTCAGTGGGAGACAATAGCTCCCACTATTTATTTATTTATTAAAAATAAAAAAAATAAAAATAAATAAATAAATAAATAAATAAACTTGTCTCTCTGTCTGTCTGTCTGTCTGTCTTGGAAAGGACTACTAATGCTGTGATGAAACACCAAGACAAAAATCAAGTCTGAGAGGGTTTATACTTCCACATCACTGTTCATCATCAAAGGATGCCAGGACAGGAAAACGGGGCAGGGACCTGGAGGTTGGAGCTGATACAGAGGTCATGATGGAGTGCTGCTTGCTCACCCTGCTTTCTTGTAGAATCCAGGACCACCTGGCCATGAATGGTCCCACCCACAATGGGCTAGGCCCTCTGCCATCAATCATTAATTAAGGAGATGCCCTACAGGCTTGGCTATAGCCTGATTTTATGGAGACATTTTCTTAATTGAGGTTCCCTCCTCTCAGATGACATTAGATTGTGTCAAATTGACATAAAACGACTCATCACATATATCTATCTGTCTGTCTGTCTGTCTGCCTGCCTGCCTACCTGTCCCTGAATTGCTTATTTCCTAGGCATAGACTAAATATATCACATACATTTTCTACTATAATCCTAAAACACTGCTATAATTATTATCATCCTCATTGTGTAGATGAGGAAATGAGGCTTAAAGAAATTAATTGGCTTGCCCAAGTTCAGGCTGCCAGTGAGTATGGAAACAAGGCCAAAAGCAGGTATTTCTGGAACTAAACTGCATATTCTTAACCAGTTTTCCTGGTGGTGTTCTCATCGATAATTAGCAGTTTCACGTTCGGAAGCAGCCGTTGGTCCTGGCTTTCCTTGCGCGTTCTATGCTGCCACCATCTGGTTTCTTTTGAGAAGTTCAGGCTTTTCTTTTGTAATTATTCTCAGCCACATTGGAATTTTACAATAGCTGAAAAGAGGGCTGAAATGTGTGTGGATTCCGTGTCCATGAATTTAAAAGCTCCAGCCTTACCAGTATATTCCCCCATTACACTAATGTGATGTGTGAGGGCCACTGAGATTTGAATAAAAACTAATTCAGTGACCAAATTGTGCTAGCAGAAGACAAATTCAAAGCCAGACAGCCATGGGGTGTGGAAAGGCGTGGCAACCCTGGATGCAGGGAGCCGAGGGAGCTTGACGCACGTTCTCCATTCTTGATGAGGAGATGCTAAGGTAAGGACAGAAGAGCTGAGAAGGAGAAGCATGCTCTATGGCGGCAGTTCTCAACCTTTCTAATGCTGACATGCAGGATATCTGATATGCACCCCTCAAAGGGGCGATGACCCGCAAGTTCAGAACCGCTGCCTGAGGTCACAGGGAAGACATTCAAAAGGGTCAGGAAGGAGTCAGTAGCAATTCTCTCCTTAGTCATTTGCTTGCAGAAGGCTGACGACCATAACCGTATGAAAAATGAAACACCTTCACATGTGTAACAACAAAATAGATCCCTTGCCAATGCCTTGCTGACATCCGGTTTCTTCTGCCAGTCTTCACCTACCAAGCCCCAGGGTGGATGGAGCCCCGTTTTCCCTGTGTAGGAGGTAAAGGCAAGGCAAAAGCATGTTTTATCTCTATGGCAAAGTGAGACAACCTCTGATGTAGAATGAGCCAAGGTTGGCAGTTGGAAGCTCTACATCGCACTCTGACCTCGCTGCCCTCCGAGTGTTTGTGAGCCTTGAAGCCCGCTGACCTGCCAGAGCCATAGAGTTCACACACTTTGAATTCCTTGTTTGAGAACAGAGCCGTAACACTGAGATTCTTAGAATAAGGAAGCAGGTGTTGAACGCCTGCTCTCGACTTCCCAACACTACGTACATTACTTCAATCTATTGTTTCAGTTCAGTTAGGATGACTCCCAGTTCAAGACCAACCCCGGGCTGCAGAGTAAGATCCGGCTTCCAAACAAGCAACGCCCAAACCATCAAACCTAAGGTCTCATTTCCTTAACTTACACAAGGATGCTATCAAGTACAGATTCAGCCTCCCCTAAGACTGTGTAACAGACAAATGATCTAACCCATCAGTCCTTAGGAACATACTAAGGTAGGGACTGTAACTAGGCCTAAGAATCTGGACAGCACGCAAGATCAAACAGAACTGTAAAGCTGTCAGGCTCCTTCCGGTTCCAAAGTCTATTAACCAACACTGCACTCTAACATCTGTTCAATACATGGGTGCCTCCCACACCTTATATACATGGACATACATGAGTGACATATCCCTGTGTCCGTCCCTTCCTCAGCAGTGGACTGACAGAAGGAAGAGATTCAGAGTTCATATGATTGGACGCACATTAAGCATTTAGCATCCATTATAACACTCCCCCACCTCTGTCTACCTGACAAGGAGTAAAGTTTAACACAAGATGACAACGAAACTGACAAGCGGGAAGTTTCAATTACCAGCATTTGGAATGCATGAAGCCTCTCAGAAGATGCAGGACTGGTCTTTGAGTTTCTATAGTGATGGCTAATAATGTTCCAACTAACCGTGGTTATACTCTAACCAGCTATGACAGGCTACATCATACCCCTCGGAAATGTATTTTCGCATAGTCCCAGAGGCTATAACTCTGGGGTCAATGTGTTGGTAAGGTTAGTGTCTTCTCAGACTTCCCCTGCCTGGTAGAGTGTCATCGTCTTCACATTTTCCTGGGATCATTCTTCTGTATGTCTCTATCCTACTCTCTTAGGAATTCTTCTGTCAAATATGATTAGTACTTTTCTTAATATCCTCATTTTAGAGCTGGGTGGTGGTGTATACCTTTAATCTTAGCACTCAGGAGGCAGAGACAGACAGATCTCTGAGTTAGAGGCCAGCCTGGTCTACAGAGCAAGTTCCAGGACAGCTAGGTCTGCACAGAGAAATCCTGTCTCAAAAAAGAATGTGTGCGTGTGTGTGTGTGTGTGTGTGTGTGTGTGTGTGTGTATTGTATCTTACTTATCTCCATGAAGACCTGTCTCCAAGTACAGCATACTATATCGATTCTGTCACCAAGCACAATCACAGTTTGAGAACTGATTGGGACATTAACATATAAGGCTTATAACTATCATTCATGACAGTTCCAGGGTATCTAGCGCCCTCTTCTGACCTCTGCAAGCACCAGGCACTCACACAGTGCCCTTACATACAAGCAAAACACATAAATAAAAATAAATAAATCTTTAAAAATACTTGACCCATGACTTATAATTTAAATACACCTGTTGGTTGGGATTATAGGAAGTTTTGTTCAAAGCAAACTGATTCTAATTACTTTGTTTCTTCTTATAATCACATGCATGATTACTACCACATTAAAAATAAGATTTTTTTTCAGGCAAGTAGCATTATTATTTTGTCTAGAAGATCCTAGCAACATCCTAAGAAGAAATACATACCAATATATTCAAACACTTGAGATAAATTCCTGTTTTTCAAAATAAGTAAGACTCAGTAATCAGGTTTTTAATTAATTAAACACCCATGCATATAATTACCAATTTTATACATTTAGTACAAATGAAACTCTAGAGAAAATTAGCATTGAGTAGCAATTATAAGTCTAGCATATTTATATTTTATAAGTTTTCATGTGGAATCTTCAAAAGAGTAGTAAACAGCTCATCAAAAAGTAAATTTTACACTAAGAACTCCAGCAAAGTAACAGAAATAGTCTTTACTCTGGGGTTGATTATTGGCCTTGCTGTGCATTCTGGAATTTGTTTTGTTCTTTTACATAACATCCCAGCAATAGTAAAGCATCTCAGTAAGTGTGGGATGATCTGGACCCTCCTGTGACGATTCCAACATCTCTAAGCACAGTGGTCTACTACTGCTGCAAAATTACTAAGTGGCATGGAAATTTTATCTAAAATTCTGTCCTGTCATTGCCCCACTCCCTTTAATGAGAAAAACTGAAGCAAAAGCCCAAAGTCATGCCAATCAAAGGAATATTAGCTCAAACTCTCTTGTTAGAAGTCTGCTCTAGTGTGCAGTGAGCTGAGGTGGAACATACTCTAAGCCAATGTTTCCTAGAACAAAAGGTCTGCAGCCCCTGCTGAAAACCAGGGGCATCAAACTGGCCAGCATCAATCCTACATCTCTAAGAGAAGATAACTATGGCCCTGAGAGTGAGCAGCACTAGGCAAAGGTTCTTTGGGTTTAGAACCAAACAACTAGTGTATAGACATTATGAGTCAATAACCATACTCCCATTCTCCTGGAAGAAGCTAATTGTGAGTTCATAAAAATATAATTTAAGTGTTTTAGGTTCCCTTTTAAGGATCAATTAAGAGAGAGACATGTATAAGGAAAAATAAACTAAAAGCACAAAGTATTGTGTCTCTTGCCATGCAAAGGTTTAAATGGCCACCGATGTGTTTGCTAGGTGACCAAATTACATTAATTGTGATTATAGCCAAACCTCAATTACACGATAAAGAAAACAAATTACTCAAATATTTTTTCTTTCAGCAAGCTACAAATGATTGTTGTCAACATGAAAATGCAAACATTTGATATGGAGAATCATGTCATGTTATGTTGAGTCACTGATAAAAGCATTTGCTCCTCATTGGAGGCTGAGCCTGGGTCATGGTTGTTTGACCTTCAGGGCAATGGTGGAGTGGGATTGGTGGTTGGAGGCTACCACTCACTGTCTTAGGCTAATACAGGTTTTCCATGGTTTCCTGCATTTCATAATGCCACTTTAGCTGCTAGAAAAGGAACAGAAATTTTCCACTTCTCTTCAAAGTTCTATATTATATCACATGAGATCTTCCCACATTTAATCTTAAAGTGCTCATGTGATAACACTTTTCAGAACAGTGTATTGTTCTTAAATTCTGCATAATGAATCCTTATAGACTATAGGTTATAGAGTTTTAGAAAATCGTTTAATGTAGAGATTTCTTTTACAAAAGAAGGTGTCTTAATTTGCTTCTTCCTTGCTAGGATAAATACCATGATCAAAAGCAAACTGAGGAGGAAAGAAATAATTAAGCTTACAGGTTAGAGTCCTGAGAAGCCAGAGAAGGAATATGGAGACAGGAACTAGAGCAAAAAACAAGGAAAGCTATGTGCTGGCTGGCTTTCCATGATGCGGTCAGCTTGCCTGATATATATATGTGTGTGAGTGTGTGTGTGTGTGTGTGTGTGTGTGTGTGTGTGTGTGTACATACATAAATATGTATATGCATATATATATATATATATAATTTCACAATTGTCTTTATTTAAAGAGATATTTTTGTGCATGCTAACCTTCATGAAACTACTCAGACTGACTTTTTTTTGTTTTTTACACTAGAGAAAAGGGTGGGACTGCCCACTGTGGACGGGACCCTCTGATATGAGTCACTAATCAAGATATTCCCCCATAGATCTGTAAACTGATTAATTGAGCTCTCCTCTTTCCAATAGACTCCAATTTGTAGCAAGTTGACAAAAAAAAAAAAAAAACACCTACACAAGACAATCCTGTAGGTTCCCTTCTAGATAAACATGGAGATCTAAAACCCTCTAAGGAATAGGGATTTATATGAAAAGCTTTTGTAGAAACATGGAACTTGTAGCCACTGGTGCTTTCTAAAGTAGGGACTGAGGTGAACATGGTTCACTTTGTACTGTTTTTCTCAACCTTAAAGATATTTCCCTTCAGCTGTAGAAATGACTTTGAGCTATATCATAACCAATCTATTTATTCTGCTTTATAAAAGAGAAAACATCACCACAGTTCTGTTTGCTAACTCATAAACCATACATATTTACAAAATTAGCTGTTCCCACAACCTCTGTCTTGGATGGCCCAGTGCACTGACTTCAAAGAAGCAGTTATTTGAAAATAAATAAATAAAAATATGTTGAAACATTGCTTTCAGCCACATCTTAGCTAGAGTTTTACTGCTGTGAACAGACACCATGACCAAAGCAATTCCTTGTTAGCAGCTTTCCTCAGCAGACTTTCCATGGCTCTGGCATCTCAAACATCTTGGGATTTCCAAGGCAACTTCAACATTATAGTTTCTTATTCCAATGTCTCAGCTCCACACATGATCTTCTGGGCTCCTCCAAAGGTGTTGAGTCATATCTCCAGCTCTGCCCTCTGTAGCACTTTCAGCTCTTGTTGACTTCATTCCACTGCTGCTGCTGTTCTTTGTGATCATCCTATGATACTGGCTTCTCCAATACACTGTGGTCTACCACTGCAACTAGGCTTCACCAGTAGCCTCTCATAGGCTCTCTTCAGGTCTCCTCAACTTCTTTGTATATCCCCTTCAGTACTGGGCCATCAACTGCAACTGAGGCAGCAACTTCTCCAATGGCCTTACATGGCCTCTCACAATGCCAAGCCTCAGCTGCTCTCAATGATCCCTTCATACCTTCAAAACCAGTACTACCTGGGTGATTCTTACACATTACCAAGTCCAACTGCAGCACAAGGTACAACCTTGGCTATCTCTGGAACAAAGCTTCTTTGTCCTCTTAAAAAAACACTGAATAGATTTCACCTCAGTGATGCTGGTCTCTTCTTAATCATTGCTAATGTCTTAGCTCCAGCTAATCAGCATCAATTTTCCCAGTAGTCTCCTTATCTTCTTGACTATAAAGCTGGAGCCAGATGGATAAAGCTGCAGAGTTCTGCTGCTTGCTGGGGCTGGAACATGACCCCCTTTTCTGTTATATTATCACCAGCTTTCTGTTTTCCTATTCCCTCACCGCCTAAGCTTGACTGTCCTTGAACTTGCTCTATAGATTGACCTTGAACTCAGAGATCTGCCCAGTTCTGTCTCTTGGGATTAAAAGTATGTATCACCATGCCTGAATTTAAGCTTTTTCTTCACCTAGAACTTGCTCTGTCCCAGGCTAGCCTTGAACTTAGAGATCTGCTTGGCTTTGTCTCCTGGGATTAAAGGTGTGAAGCACCATGCCTGGACCTAAATTTACTTGGTGGGCTCTTGCTTCAAAGTCACACTCCCTTGATCTGTAATCTCCTAGAACATAGGATTCAGCTCCATTCTACTTCCTGGTGCCCCTTTAATACTTGAATCATATATTTTCTATTTTCTTTTCTCAGTTTGTTCCTTTTCATTAAAATGTTCTTCATAAGAGTAAACTTTAGTAACCACACAACAGAATTTATACCAGGCTGTTTTGAGACTTCCTTTTTCAAAGCAATTAATCTCTTCACCTTAGCCTCAGGCAGACTCTTCAGATAATGGCGAAAAGCAGCTAAATTCTTCACCAAAATACCACAAAAACAGTCTCTAAGCCACTACTAAAATTTTCCACTGAAGCTTCTTGGAGCAGGTCTCTTCAAATCACCCTTAGCAACAACATCTTCCATATTCCTAATAGGATAGCTCATTAAGCCCCACTTAAAGGATTCCACTGCTTTCCAAATCCAAAGTCCCACAATCTACATTCTTCCAACCAAAAGCATAGTCAAGCCTATCACAGCAATACCCCTGTCCCTGGTACCGACTTCTGTCTTAGTTAGGGTTTTACTGCTGTGAACAGACACCATAACCAAGGCAACTCTTATAAGGACAGCATTTAATTGTGACTGGCTTAAAGGTTCAGAGGTTCAGTCCATTATCATCAAGGCTGGAGTGTGGCAGTATCCAGGCAGGCATGGTGAAAAAGTAGCTGAGAACTCTACATCTTCATCTGAAGACCTCTAGGAGAAGACTGGCTTCTAGGCAGCTAGGATGAGGGTCTTAAAGCCCACACCCACAGTGACACACAGTGACCCAACAAGGCCACACTTCCTAATAGTGCCATTCTCTGGGCCAAGCATATTTAAAACATCACAAGCCACCAGGAAAGTCACCTTAGTGCCCATCCTGTCACACGCTAAGATAAAGAGTATTAATTGCTTCCACAAAAGAAACTTTTGTTCCTCTATAGGACTGAGTCCTGATCATTAACTTGGGACAATCTTACCAAACCACATAGTGATTCACCAATGAAAGTCTGAGTGAGTTTCCCCACCCCCCACCCCACCCCACCCCACCCCACCCCACGCAGAGACAACATGAGAACTGGGAAAGTTGGAAGTAACTGAACCATTTGTCTTCACTAGATTGGCCAGTTTTCCAAAGTGACAGTTCAATGTTGGCTTTATTCATTCTTCTGCTTGTGTTCTTGCTGAGGCTCCAGCCACCACTGCTCTGAGATACTGTTTATCTTTCAAGTCCAGTGGGTTTGTCTTAATGTTCATCTGGCTCAGCCTCTGATCACTTTGATATTTCACTTTTTAAAACCTCTCCTGCCCATTGCTTCCCATTTCCTGTTTTAATCCCTTTCCCCCTCATTCTTGTTCTCTAGCCATTCCTCAGTAAGTGGTCAGCACATACATTACCTGGTTGGTATGTCAAAAGCTTTATCTCCATGGAAATCTATAGAGAGCACAGTGTTTAAGAAGTAGACCCTTAGTCAAGCATACTGATGTATCCGAGCTTTAATCCCAGCACTAGGAAGGTAGAAAGGAAGGTGGATCTCTGTGAATTCAAAACCAGCCTGGTAAGATCTAGGACAGCCAGAGCTGTGTTGAGATACCCTGTCTCAAAAGAAGAAAAGGATAAAGAGGGGGTGGGAGAGAGAAGGAAGAGGAAAAGAAAGAGGAGAAGGAGGAAGAAGAGGAGGAAGAGAAGGAGAAGGAGGGAGAATAAGAACTGAACTCTTGAAGTTGATGCTCCTATACTTGACTCAAGACAAGCATCGCTATGATGGTCTGAATGTGTATGCCCCTCCAAATTCACACATTCAAAACCTACTTCCAAGGTGATAAAAAGTAGGGTCTTCAGGAATTGTAAGTCATGAGAACTCTATCCTCATGAATCAGAGTACTTCCTTTAGAAAAGAGATTTGAAGGAGACCCTTGCCTATTCTAGCATGTGAATACACTGCTGGAGTTATCACAGAGAAAGGAGCCTCCACTGAGGAAAAGCCTCTGTGAGATCCAGCTGTAAGGCATTTTCTCAATTAGTGATCAGTAG
>JADRCD010220302.1:0-23316 GCA_019843815.1 Montemys delectorum
ATGCACTTGTTTGAAGGAGGACCTCTTGAGGCCCAATCTGACTTTAAACCTTATATTTAGCCCAGAAGGACTTGGAGGATCAGATCCTTGTATTTTATTTTTCCAAGTGCTGAGAGCAGAAACACTAGCTACCATGGTTGGCTACTAGTGTGTCAGTTTTTACACGTGCTTTTATAAAAATATTGACACGTTTGCCAGATAGTAGGAAAATGTGAATTCTGACATAGGTATAATCAGTATGTTCTTTTTAAGTTTTATGTGTTCTTTAGTGGTAGAGTTTGATGATATTGGGAACTGTTTTGACTGTGGGGTATAGTTGCCTCAGAGATCAGTGTCCTACATTTTTTTAACCAAAACAATAACAATCTTAGGTACAAACAGACCCTGAGCACCAAGTACACATGGTATGACTCAAGCCATTAAAATAGCATAGAGAATGGTCAATCGAATCCACCCAGGTTTGTTATAAATAGCCATGATCTTACATTGGGAATTTAATCTCATCCTTCTGGAATCCAAATCTTGTACCAATTTACTCTAGGCTAGGAATGTACTTTTGTTTTGCTCCTGTGGAGGAAAAATAAGAAAATTTAATTAGTTTGTTCTTGGATATATTGAATTGTGTAGAATCAGCAAACATTTACTTTAAAAGACCTAATAAATACATTTGGCTCTCCAGGGCGTATGGTCTTTTTCATAGCTTGTCAGTTTTGTCTTCTTCATTCAAAAGCAGCCATAGAAATTAAGGAAATATGTGGGCATTGCACTTTCCTGATAAGTGTGTCAGCCAGGACGCCAACCATGTATGTTTACTGTGAGGGCCATTTCAGCAACCCAGATATGGATGGAATAAAACAACTTGTTATCTTGGCCATCAACGCAATCTACCAAGCAAAAATTGTTTCTAAAAAAAAAAATCCAATGTTATCTTTTAGATTCTCATGTAGCTGCTAAGCCACAGACATTCATGTAAACCATTTGTGAATAAAAACGTCTAAAGAAATATCTAGACAAAGTCAAAGTGAGAAAAGTGATTTCTTACACTTCTTTTGCTTTGTTTCCTTTTGCCTATTTGAATTCTTGTACCTCTGTGGGATGGTGAAGTCAGTGGTCCTCAATGTTTACATGTGTAAGAGTTTCTTGGGAGTTGCTCTATTCTGACAAAATAAGTTCTAATCTGATTTGTCTGACATTCTACATATCCAAGTTGTCTTTAGCAATGTTACTCCTGGTAGGCTGACCAACCTCCAGGGTGAGCCATGCACTCAAGCATGTATATACAATGCAAACTGGGTTTGATGGGTTTTTAAACAACAGGGCATGATGCTGGGTGAGTAGGGAAGAGGGGTGGATATGTTAGGAGCTGGAGTAAGAGAGTGAATATAATAAAAGTACATTATATGACATGATTAAATAAGTAATTAGAAAATAGATCAGATATAAGAGTCTTTTGCCAAGAAATATTTCAATCTCCCATATGCCAAAAGTAAAGAATAACCAAATAACAGAGTAACTAAAGCAGTTCCATATAAAGGACCCTCCATCAGACTAAATTGGCTTTCTCAATGGAGACCTGACAGGCAAGGCCACAGTGTGATGGTGTATCAGAGAGATGTATAATCTTGGCCATACTATTAACTGAAATAAGTTTTACATAGCGAGACAAATACTGCATACCTTTACTTGTATGTGGACATTTCAAAATGTTGGACTCAGGAAAACAGAAGAAATTGGTAGTGGGATTATGGCCAAGAAAATGGGAAAATGTTGGTTAAAGAATGCACAAGTTCAGAGGAATGAATAAATTCTGGAGAACTAATATGCTGTATGATAGCTATCAATACTGTTGTATCACACTCCTCACATTTTTGCAAAGAATGTATTGCAAATGTAATTGTTAAAGAAACTTAACTATGTGCCATGATATATATCCTTATTAATATGATTTTGCTGCTCATTTTAAAGTGAGTAGTCCTTAAATCATCACAATGTATGCTAAAATACACTGAAGAATGTTTATACCTCAATAAAGCTATTAGGGGAGCCTAACCAATAAGTGAATACATAAAAAATAATTATATTTAGTGACAGATAAGTTGTCAGAGGTCCTGGTTGCACACTATGAATGTTTACCTTAATTTTCTTACACTAATATAAATGGCATCTCTTATTTATGCATGTGATGCATTGCATTACAAGCCTTTCCATAGCTTTGATGTCACTATTGAGACGGCACCCATTTTCTTCTGTGTTGTGATTGGAGTATGAAATAGTCTGCACAGGCTCATGTGTTGATATTTTAGTGGTAGGAATCTTGCAACAGTGTTTTGGCTGAAGACAATAAAGCATCTAAGGTGTGCCTTGTGTGTGGGGGGATGTTCTCCTTGTCCCCTTCCAGCATAGCTTACTCTACCATCTGAGTGCGCCTTCTTGCCATGAAGTTCATTTGAAGTGATATGGTATTTTGCCTAAACATGGTAAGTAGCTCAGCCAGTTGATTATGGACTTAAGACTCTGAAAGTATGAACCAACTAATCTTTGTTTTTCCTTCTTTAATAGAGTTTCTCTTAAACATTTTCATAATGGTGAAAATTAGCACCCTTTAATGCTCAGGAAAAAAAGTAATTTGACTGGAGGCCATATCTCAAGTCAAGTTTTCTGTCTCAATAGATTTTGTCTACAACCAGCTTAGCCAACAGGTATTTACTTTTCCAGTCACTCGATGGAATTGAATATAACATTATGGGCAATACTATAAACAATATAATACAGGGAATAAAACAAAAATGAAATATGAGAGTAATCATGTATTCTTTATTCTTAAAAGTGTTGGGGAATAAGTCAGTATTTCAAGGACAGAGTCATAACATCTGCTTGTTTGTGAAAACTCATTGAAGTCTGGAGAGACAGAACTTTTCTGTGCTTTTCCAATTTTGTTTTCCAAAGAGGAGAGATGCTTATTAAAACTATACAGTTCCTACCCAGAGAGAGCAGCAGATTATTTCCTTGACTGCGAGTGATGGTAGCTACTTGGAGGGAAAAAACTGTACTGTTCTGTTGTTTACAACCAGGCACCATACACCAGCTGATATGAGGCCCCCAATACACATACAGTAGAGAGTTCATTCAGAGATGATGCACTTAACCCTCAAGAGACTGGAGGTCCCATGCAGTATACAGGTCAGGTGGGATGGGGGTGCAGGTATCCAAATGGAGAAAGGAGGTGGGATGGGAAGGAGGTGTGGATGTGGAGCAGTCAGAGGGTAGATGGGGGGAGGCTGGCAAATGGACTATGAAATGTAAAAAAAATAAATTAAAAAAGAAATGTTTACCAAATCCAAAGAAAACATTTATCAAAATGTTAGCCTGTCACATGAAGCAGCAACTCTGAATAAAGTATCAGAATTCAAACTAGAAAAAAAAAAAAAAGAAATGAACTCAATTTAATATTTCCCTTAACAGTTCTTGTGTGACTTAAACACATGTTTAAAAACAAAGCTCCACAAGCTTGGAGAATAAAAATATATGTGTCACATAATGATAGTGACTATTTATGATATACAATGCATAAGACTGTGTTCCTTCTAACACAGTGTGATTAGGAAGAATGTAGTGTAGCTCAAGCAAGCCTGAACATACAGGCCCTGGCAAGAAGGCACTGCTCCTCATACAATACAGCCAATTGTGTATCATCAAATCCTAAGAGCAACACTTTCTCCAAGTGATTTTCAATGGTAGAGCTTCATGTGTACATACATACATACATACATACATACATACATACAGGCATACAGGCATACAGATATATAGGCACACTCACAGTCCAGAAAAGAAATTTATAACTTATAACTTGACATAGAAACAAGATACATGTGTGTTTGTATGCCAAGTTTATAATAAAAAGTGGATGCTTTAAACAACTGAAACACAGCACAAGAAATTCTAAAGTTAAAGTCAGAGATCAAGTTATCAATAGGATTGCTTTCTTCTGAGAGCTGTGGGAAAATGTGCTCTTTAACTTTCTCCAGGTCTTGCAGATGTTTGTCTGGCTTGTGTCTTCATATTATGTTTTCCCAGTATGTATTTATGTTCACATTTTTTTCTAATAACATTACCAGTGACTCTTTTCCCAAATGAGCTCCCCCTGTGACATACTAAGGAAAGGACTTTAAGCTATAGTGTAACTCAGGGTTTTATGCACGTGAGCTTGTGAAGAGAAGAGTAAGGCTGCAGAATTTTTTAACTTTTTATTAGTTCTTTGTAAATTTCACATCATGAACCCCAATCCCATTCATCTTCCTCTCCCCTCATATCCACTCTTGATCTTGCAACACCCTCTCCCCTCAACAGAAAAAAAAATAATCTCATTTTGAAAGTTATGTTGTGTAACAGTGTGTCCTATCTTATATCCTTTTGTCAACACTTTTTTGCTTGACTACTTTCATTGCCATAACTTGGTCTGGTACCAGACTTCTGGCTTCAGCTACTCCATCAGTACTGGAACCTCACTGGGACTCCTTTCAGATATCCTGTTATTGCCCTGTATCATTCTTACAGTTTTTGGATCTTTAAGACAGGCCTTCATGCAATCCAGCAGTTTATTGATGGGGTAGATGTTGGGGTGGGCCAATACAAAGCCCTGGATCTGGGCCTGAGAGGTATCTGAGTTTGAAAGCTTGCCAACTCTTCCACACTCACACCACCTAGGCAAATTCTTCTGCCCTGCCCTGGGTAGTCCATCCAATGTTGCCTCCAGTAAGTGGCAGAGACACCTCTCCTGCTTTCATGCCCCCTGGGCTGGTATATCTGAGCCCTTGACATCAGGGTCAGCTCTACTGTGTTAGCCACATAAGGCCTGCTTTCCTGAATGCTTCCGCAGGTGAGTTGTTGGACCAGCTCTCATGCTCTCATGCACTCTAGACTGGCTCATGCTCTGCCCTGGCAACCAGGGCCAGCTCTACCTAGTTGTTCAGGAAAAGTTCAGGGACAGTTCTCCCTAGTTTTGCAGCCAGTGAGGACATGATCAGTTCTCCCACTCTCATGATCCTGGATTCAATTTTCCTGGCTGTCATAGGTGGTAAGGGACAAAAGAGTGGAAGGAGGGCATCTCTCTTTGTACCACTGCACAGCAGACAAGAGGCATGGCTAGGTCTCATGCCCCAGGGCTGTCTCACCCACAACCACCAGATCCAGGAGCAGTTCAACTGTGTTGCTCAGGTGAGCTGGAGATTTTTAACTTTTTGTGACCAGTTCATCTGAAAAGAAATAGCAGGGATCCACATGGCTAGAAGACAAGACTAACATTACTTTCAAGATTATGTGGATTAGCTTTTGCAAACTTGTGAAATGGGGAAACCATCTTTCCCTGTTACGATGAGAAATTATTTCAGAAAGCATTCTCCACCTATTTTGATTTATAAACTCTCTAATTAAAAATGAGGTATATGTTCATCCCTCCAGGGCCTAGTTACTAGGTTATAAACTTACTATAATTGTGTTCATTGTCTTGTAACCAACTAACAGTGATGATAATTTTAATCTATTTCTTTTAGCCTGTAAGTTAGGGTATGATTAAACAACATTCCATGAATAACTGGAGCACTATGGAATGAAATCTACCTTAGTAGGTTTGGCATCCACTTGGTTACTTGAGATTCTTCCAGAATCTTTTCTCAACAACAATAAAATGCATGACCTTGATATTCCCACTGTGAATAGACTTAAATCTTTTGTCTTAAAACTAGCGTTAATGGGAAAGTTGCATGAAGATTACACACGTGTTAAAACAGATGCATTACTCTCATCTCTAAAGATACAAGTTCTGGAAACATGAGGAACGAAATGATGTTTCAGTGTTTCAAAGTTCAATGATTGGGTGCTAATTTCTTTTGTTCTTGAATATGTTGAAAATCATTTATCTCATTCAGAATGTGGCTTGGGAGATTAGAATTCCATTTTTAGGCATGATTGCACTATTTCTTACGTTTTCTTGATCATTGGCTGCATTATGCTTTCTCACAGCTGACTGAGAAAACCAAGTCACTAGCACATCCAGAGTCTTAAGTAAGCTTTCTTCTCAGAGGGAAAGACTGATTCACTGTATTTAAAAGTGTTATGAAATACCATAGCTCAGGACTGCATAGTTTTGGCCATTGAATAATGCCCTTGTATGGAATCTTGGAGTGGGAGATAACTTGGGTCAGCTCATGATTGGTAGACAAATTACTTATGGTTATGGTACTAAAGAATAGTCAAGAATAGGTTGAACTTCATCTGAATCATTTGAATAGGTACAAGAGGTTGTATAGAACAGAAAAGAAGTAAGTCATTTATAGGAAAGGGCTGGGTCCCATAAGTTTTTATTTAAATCTTGAATAAATAATATGTTCATTCATATATATATATATATATATATATATATATATATGCACCAAATACCACATTTATCTTCTTAGAAATAGGCTTAAACAAAAGAGATAAATAAGAATCACAGAAAAAACACCAAACAAGGAAACTCCTAGAGGAGAGCAAATATGATGGTGTGGGTGTGTTTTAAGTCTGTGGTTAGCCAAGTCTCATTTATGGAATGAAACTGGAGTAAATGTCATGAGGATCTCTGCAAAATGGATATTACAGAGAAGGAATGGATTATTAAAATAATCTAAAATGCATAAGAGGTCTTTTTTTCAGTTTAATCATGCTAGCTTGCTAGCAAAGTGTGTTTTAAATTTTACGTGTCTAAAAAATTTAGCATGGAAAACAAAGCTGGATGATGATATTCTAAAACTTATAATCACTTTATCAAACCTTTCTTAAACTCTCAAATTGAAACAAGCTATTTTGTGCTGGTGTCAACATACTAGCTAGAAGGACATAAGCAATCCACTGTACATTTACATTTAAAGCCAACACCTATGAAATAATGATAAATTATACCATATCATTCATACAGAAGCAAATGTATTTCTACTTTCTAATAGGTTCCAAAAGAAGCAAAAATATATATATTCATCTAACAACATGCTATTGATTTGTGTCAGAGTTTCTGCAATATATATATCTTCCCCTACAAAACAATGCAATTGATATGATAACTATCTTTTTACCAATTACCAGTGCTAATATTTTTTGCAGAATTTCAGGGACAACTTTGTACTTTATTCTTACTATCATTTAAAGTAACCGGTATCAACAAGGTATTTTATTTAAAGAATGGTGTACAAAAAGATTGACTTACTGGCAGAATGGAAGGATTCAGATATGGATAATTGTTGTCATTCTGCTTGTTTTGTGATCATTAGCTGGATGGTTTGCCAAGCAATGTAGAAAGGATGTTTGTATTTCTCTCATGTTTTCTTGAAGGCTACCACAGACACAAGCTCTCTTAACAATTATAGACAAATAGAGTTTAAAAGGACTGGCAATAAAGTATGGTCATTGAACAGAGTCTGATTGAGATACTTGAAAAAATAAAAGGTTTATGAGCTGCTTCAGTGACATCTTGGGTATTATCACATTCTTATGAAGAAAGAGATATCACTGTATCTCATGCATTCCTCTGGTTACTGCCCCATCAACTGTAGATAGTTTGAGACAAATGTCAATGTCTGGTCTGCCCTTCATTCTTGTTAATTCTCCCCTTGCATATCAGTTTCACTGGAATTTCACTAAATCATGGTTTTGACCTTTATAAGGTCAAATGTCTGTCATTGTTTCTGTTAGTTCAAGAGAACTTTGATTTCAACCTATAAGACTGTAGGAATAAGATAAGGAATAAGATAAGGAATTGAGCATTGTAGATTTCTTCTTGTTTTTGAGTATGCACGAATACTTATTTTTTACTATGCAGATATCTTACAGGTTTGTTATTTCAGGAGCTATCGCTTCAAAAATAATGTAAAGACTATTTAGCATAAATTTAAATAAATTAGAATTTAGTTTTTATCTAATCATATAAAAATTGAAAAAAAATATATGTAGCTTGAAGTTTAGATAGATTTCTATTCTGTGATATATGTTCAAAAAGCCCATTTCTGACACCATGCATAGTTTTATATATAAAACAAAAAATAAATTTGTTTTAAAATAAAAACCTCTATTTAGTTTTACAGATAGAATATAATTACACCAACTTCTTTCTGCTTCATAACTTCCTGACATTGTAGAAAATGTGTATCAACTTTTTGGTGTCTCAATTGCAAGTGAATAATGCTTCCTAAGGAGTCTAGAAACCTACAGTGTTTAAGCCATAAAGGAAAACTAAAGTAAGATAAATCGTGGTTTTCTTGTGTGTGAAAGAAACATCAGTCAAGTGGGAGAGTAACATGATCTGACTCTCATTGATCAAAACTCTTCTACTAGTCTCATGTTGAGAATCCAGTTTCCACTGTTTGTACAACAGGGCTCATTTCCTCATCTAGAAAGTGAAAGAGAAGGTTTAGAAACGTTGTTGTGCATCTCTCCATTCTCATCTGCATTTCCAGTTCTCCTCTCCTTTGTAATCCATGGGAATGACACTTTCTTGCCTCTTTTCTGATAGGTTGAGCTGAAGTGGTATTGATGTAATTCATTGTGGTGTGAGAGACAGTCACTATGAAGGGTCATGTTACAAGGAGTTTTCTTATAAGACAGGTAACACTATTTCTGCACTAGCAAATGGAAAAATGTTGTTCAAAATAGTAATTGTGACACAGTAAATTTTCAGTCAAGAGCAGCAGATTAAAGTATTGAGTTACTTAGACTCTGCAGTGTTTTCTCACTATAGAACAATTCAGATTTTTTAAAAAAATTGATTCAGATAGATACCTACAATAAAACAGAACAAAATAAAAACAAATAGCATTCTCTTGAAAAATTGGCAACTTAGTTACTGATCATGATAAAGCTTCTAGAATATGGTATCAAAGGCTTCAAAATATGATACAAGAATATCCTACTCATGGCAAAACATGTACCATGAGTACAATATTTACGTTACTTCTCTTTGTACCTCAAACCCATGGTGCTGATGTGAAAAGGGTCAAGTAGATAGGAATGCAGACTGAATTAGCACTGTGTCTAGAACCCCTAAGGTTCAGATCTCTGACTTCCTTAAAGACTACAAACACTTTCCCTGACCTTTCCCTTAGACTGAAAGTCTTTATTTTGCTAAATAGAATATAAATGGACATTGTACGCGATGGAGGGACACTGAATTCTTCAAAGCTCTGTTGCTGGCATCCTTCAAAAACATTTGGGACAAAAGAACTCTTCCTCAAAAATCCCAAGGAAGTGGAAGACACCCTTGAGAGCTCCAATGCAGCTGATTAATGTCTCAGAAAGATCTTTCAGTTTTACTCCATTGTGCCTTTCTCTGGACGCTTACATTTAGTGCACCTTCCTTTTTTAACTTCACATTTTGTGCCAGTTATTATTATTATTATTATTATTATTATTATTATTATTATTGTTGTTGTTGTTGTTATTATTATCATCATTATTATTACTTAACTTTTTAGAGAATTTCATGCATCAGTATTGTATTTATATCATTTCTATTCCCTTCTACTTTCCAAAGTTCCCCATGTCTCCAAATCTCTCTCCTAAAGTCATGTTTTTGGTTTTTTTTGGAATTATGATTGTTACATGCACACACATATACAAATAAATAAATACACATGTATATTGTAAATGCACACACACATGACTGAGTCCACTTAGTGTTGCTCATGGGTAGGGATTTGCACTTGTGATTGGATAATCTATTTTGGAGCTGAACCTAGATAATATTCATTCTCCCTCTCTCAGCTATGTTAATGTTTTCCAGACACATTGTTCAATAATTTTTCATCATTTTATTAATTATCTTTCTCTCTGAGAACCAAAAACATTAATACTAAGGACTATGGTTTTTTTCCCTCTTACATCCTATACAGTAGATGCTGGAATACTTACACCATTAGTCAAAACTACTTTATTGACATAAATTAGAGGGAATCCTTCACAAGTCAAGTAAGGAACCATCTTACAGTACAGCACAGTAAATCGATCAGATTACATCAAAGTCTTTTTTACACATTGTGTATAAAAGTAAGAGACCTACCACTGAGCATCAGATCTTGGCTTTTTCAGAGCAGTACCTTGCTATATAGCCCAGGCTGGTCTCAAAGTCACAAACTTCTTAGTATCCTGTGCCTTCAGAGAGCTGAGATTATAAGCATAAATCACCATTGTAGCCAGGAGGTAGTTTTGGTTAACACATTTTGCATGTTAATTAGTCTAAAACTGGTATATTATATTGCTCTTAGCAGTTCACGTCAGTCAAATTTTATTACTGCTGTTGCCAGTGTGATTCTCTGCAGCAGGGTCCTGAAATTTACAGAAAACAGCCACCAGGCTTCTCTTCTTATCCTTTTTAGTTCTTGGATTTAGATATTTAAACCACTCTAATTTTTAAATAGAGAAATGGAAGCTACTAGAACTTTCCTAATTAGAGTTAACAAATAAGGGGAGCAGTTAAAATTCAACCACTCATATATTTAATGTTAAAGCCCAAGTTTTCATGATTTCATGATCATAAAAAATTCAGGATAAACTGATGAATATTGGCTAGTAAGTTCACAATCACTCTGGGGTGAGAGAGAGAGAGAGAGAGAGAGAGAGAGAGAGAGAGAGAGAGAGAGAGAGAGAGAGAAATAGACAAAGAGAGAGACAAAACAAACACAGAGACACGCAGAAACATAGAGAGACAGGCAGCTCTTTCACAAAGTGTGTTTTAAAACAGTATACAATTAGCTCAGCCAACTTCAACCCTCCATTGTGTGTTCAGTCACCCTGGAAGGAATCTTCTTAGTGACTTTAAATTATTTTCATTCTTTTGCTTTTTACCAAATTAGTAATTAATACTTATCAATTGGTTTGATTAAACTAAAAATAAATAAAAGTTAAAAAATACAAGTTAAAATAAATTAAAAAATAACAGTCTTTGGTTTCCAAAACAAACCCAGGTATATAATAACAATGTTCAGAAGAGTTTGGGAAGGTGTTTACAAAAGAAAGTCATTTAGCTTAATAGAGATAATTTACATTGACATTATCTCAGATATTTAACTCTTTTAATGTCCTGAACATGCAGAATCTATTTCCTTGGCTATTTTAAAAACTCTACACCTGATGGAGATTGTAGAGAAGGTAGTTGGAGATGGTTTCCTGATTAAAAGTCTCTGCCATCTTAATATATCTTCTGACTTCTACACTGGTAATTCTGTCATGGTAATGCACACTTGCATGCCTTCTAGACATTGCTGTTTTCTGACCTGTTATTAATTGAGACAACATTGTTTGAATGCAAGAAAATATGTTTTCTTTGATCTCAGAAATTCTATTTAAGTTTGGTTGACTTTTAAAGTAGGAGAGATCTTTTTTTTTTTTTTTTTTTTTTTTTTTTTTTTTTTTTTTAATCTCGTAGGACTTGGCGTTCACTGTATTTTTCCTTCATCAGAATCTCCCTTTGCCAAGTTCAGTTCTGAAGTTTGCATGGTCAGGTTTTGGGGGCTTTGTTTCCTAAGTGCAAATGGAGTTCAAGTTTCCTAAAATAGGGGAGATTATGGCTCCCTCCCCACTTTTACTTTAAAAAATGCTATGGTTCAACACTATTTGATTTAGGTTAAAACTAAAAATAAGTCCTTCCAACTTGTGACTAAACAAGGAAAAGTTCTTTTCAAATGTGCTTTTAAAAAAAGTCATAATTGAGTATAAAGGGAGCAGATGAAGAATGTCTTTTGCTTTTGAGATTTAACCTTGATAAAATATCCTCCTTTGGAAAATGGCTACAAGCCCAAACTACCAATGTTCTAGAGTTTGCAAGTCTGTATTAAAACCCAATTTCACTGTAAATTGATTGGCTTTTGTCAAATCATCAGATTTCTAATTAGCTTATCTTCAAACCTGGGTGTTGATTTACCAATACACTGGAGAGTGTATATTACTAAGAAGTATTGATCAAAGAATACAGACTAGCACTGAGATATAAGGACTATCAGTATAAAGTCAGCATTTTAAATCTTTTGAAATTAATGCTTATTGTAGTGTTTTTAGTAGCTCCTCCATAAACCCATTCCTAGATTTTATGTTTCCAGTTGAGTCTTAGCATCTTTGAAAACCTGAAAATTGAATGAAACTTTGAAGGTGAGTTTCAGAACACAAGCTAGAAACAAAAATATTTTCTTTCTTATAAATTGTGGTCAACTTGCCTTAAAGCTGTCCTGCTAAAAACTGAGCTTTTCAATGAGACTTGCAAGCTAGCTAAGGTCAATGGGTTAAATTCAGCTGACAACCAGTACTGGCCATTAAAGACTTCTACAATGAGCACTTTTGCCTAGCTCTGAAATACCTGAGAGCCAAGAAAATGGTATTTTCCAAGATAATATATTTACCATTTTATGGTTTTTGAGAGCTTCAGAATAGTATACTAAATTCTGAAGTCAAGTGCTGAAGTAGAGTTTCCTACAGTTTAGCATGTAGATGAATCATCTAGGGAATTTGGTTAAACGCAGAGTGCTGCTAACTGTCATTCTGACATGGAAGGCCTGGAGAAGGATTTTTTTTCAAAGTTCAAAACTTCTATGGTGCTTGATCTTCCTGTGACTGGCTTGTAAACTCAACTTTGAAAACCATTCAACTAAAATAGTCAAGGCCATTCTTGTTTATGCCATTAATGTCTATTTTATGAATGAGGTGATGTAAATAAATCTGTAAGTGTTGATTAACCTACTTACTATAGAAGGTTAGCTGTGATAGCACATATTAGTTGAAGCAATGAGAGCCTGTAGTCGTGTTTTTGTCTACTGAAGGGAAAGTATTCTACTATTCATAAACACTTGTCTTCTTAATGACGTGTCTTGCTTCTGCAAAATAGTTAAATAACTTTAATCTTTACTAATCTAATTTTCTCTTTCCCAAAATAGCAAACCAATTTTAAATAACCCAATTGAAACTGCTGTAAATTTGTGTCACCTGTAGTAAATATCACAATATGGCACGAATATGTGCCTGAGATGCTCATGATGTACTCAATGTTGAGAAGGCTCTTATCCTGCTGCCAATGTATTGCTATTGCCCTGCAACCATGATGCCAAGATTTTAGTTTCAGTGATATTTTTCAGATATATGTGATGCTCAGCTGGCATCTCTGTGACTTTAAAGAGTCTAGTGAGATGTAGAGGTCAGCCTGGAGTGATTTTGCAATTCAGTCTTCTCTTGGAGACTTTAAGATGATTAAGCCAATCAAAGAAGATTGCTCAGCAGTCGTAGCCAGCAATCAAATCCCAATGCCATACCTTGCAGAAAGATGTGACACCCTGCAGAAAGATGTGACACCCTGCATGGTGAGAGATCTGATTTGTCTAGAGTTGATGTGTCAGCTTTCCATTTGTTAACAACTTTGGTTTTGGGTCATGCGATGGAAGATAGCTTTCAAAGAAACTAATATCCTAATTTTATATTTTAACAATCTATCATCTTGCTCTTTTTTTTTCTTTTTTCTTTTTTTTTTTCTTTTTCTTTTTGGTCACAAGTAAAGGGAAATTGTTAGCATGTGTTTATTACAGCAGCAAAGAAGTTTTCTGTAAGCCTGTGTCTAATGGGTTCATTAATTTCTCTAGGCATCATCAGGCTTAACTACAGTTCATTTTGTTTTTACATTCAGACCCCTTATTTTTCATTATAATGGAAGGTTGGGATATTGTGAATAAATTAAATCTACAGTTCTGTAATTAAATGCAAAGCATTTAAACCCTCTAAACAGTAGGACGAAGGAGCTGGGCTCTGCCTCATTTATCTTTGTCTCATACAGTGGTGAGTATAAAGCTGTATGTATTAAAATATATATTTAATCAAGGGAGATAAAATTGAAATGATCTCTCCTACACTTCCACAAATAGTCCTGCATTGCTTCTTTACTATGACCTTCATTATTAAGAAGGTAGTGATCTCTGCATCAGAGGTTTCTCAAATATACTATGTAAAATAGTGCTTAGTAAATACATAGCTTCGCACTACCTATGAAAGGGATATTCAGTTAGGTACAGCTTTTGAGTCTAATAGCTATTTTTACTTTTATTTGCTGGTTTCCTCCTCATCACCACCATCATCATTATTATTCATTATGATTTCAAATTCCATACTAGAGTCTTTAAAGAAAAGTTCTCTTAAAAAGCAAGTGGAACTTGATGAACTTCTCTATTTCTTTCCCCTGCCCAATGTTGTGTTAATTCTTTCATATTCTTGTAGTGTGAATTACTGTTTAATCAGACATCAAGCAAACACTTGAATCTGGAGTATATTGATTGCAAAGCCCTTAGGGATATAAGATTATGATAAAAGAAAAGCAGTTGAAAATTAAACAGAGCATTATTTTGTCTTCTGTTCAAACAGTTTTCTGTGTGAGTTGGGTAAGGGTGGTCCCATAGGGTGGTTAGAATAAGCCTGAAATATTATTTTATGTGCAAGCCCATACTTTATTTTATATGTACTCCTGGGGATTGGACACAGCCTTCATGCATATTAACGAAGCATCCTAACATTGAGCTACACTGTAGTGCCATAAAACTTGCTTTAATTAGTTGCTATCAAAAACCTTTGAGAAAATGCAATGTTCCATTTACTGACTTATGCTGCTCCCACTGCATGTTTTTTAATACATGATACTTCACGACGTGCCCTTTACTCCAGAGCCATACTCCTAACCAAGAATGACAAACAGATGATCCAGGGTATTTTCTGCTTTCTGACCTTTCTGTTACTAAGTCACATTGATTTCCTGGATATCAGTTGACTCAGGTGTAACTCAATAGTTTCTCTTTTATAGCTATTGCTGGTGACAGGACTTGGAACGTTCTATCACATTCAGTCAGTAGTGAACTTTAGAGCCTAGGGCTGAAATTAACACAAAATCACAGATCTCAAACTTTTCTATTGCTTTTTTTCCACCCATGAAGCCACTCAATGTGATTATTTGGTAATCATACTGTCCCTTAGTTGACAGGATCAGACATTAGTGCAATGATTTGTACACTGTTCCCCAAATGACCCAGAGAACAGGAGCCCATCAAGCAGACCTAATAGATTTACTTTCTGTTTTTTCACTACTTAATCCTTAAATGGAAGGGCTTTAGAGACTTCTCTGGAATTGGGGATTTACATGGAGTCCTGGATATCACTTAGGAATTCCAGAACTAAAAACATTATTTAAAAATTTCATTAATGAAAACAAAGCTTTTATTCTATTCTTAAGAAGGTGTGCAATCTGTCACCTTTCTATGGTACTACATCTAATGCACATACGAAGTCTCAGCTCTGTGTTCATAGCTTAGGTTACTCCACATAGAGGAGACTGTGGGACTCTGATGTAAATCCAAATCTGCACAGCTGTTAGCAAGGAAGAACTATCTATAGCATTCAGGATTCTGACCAGACTTGCCTCTGTGGCCCAACATTCTTTTCTTTTATAAAGTCACCTGATACTATATTTCACTTCTCCACTTGATGTAATGAAATCAGAAATAGGGCAGAAAATGCAGCAAATAAATTCCTAGTCGTTTGGATGGTGCCAATGGACTACTAATTGACTTTCCTGCAATTACTGAGTAGACTCTGTTGATTATTGAACATTAGTGAACATTCTAGAATTTTATCCCATGAGACCAGTATTGTCTAAGACTCTTGAAATTGGACATTGTCATATATGTGTCTGACCAAGCTGTATGCAGGCATGTCCTCTACTCCTCCTGGCTATATTCCTTGCCTCTTAGCAATTGTCATTTCTTGAACACCTTTGTCTGATCTACCTGCACTTACACTGGCTGTATTTTTATTATCTGCTTCCAGGCTCAGGCAAAAAAAATCACTGTCTATATCTGGTATCTCTAGTGGAAATTGGAGAGACTAGGGTAGAAAACTATCTGTAGGTGACATTAAAACCTCTGTGAGCAAACTTTTACCAGTAATGGTACAGTCATTGGGTAGCTTTCATTCATACTTTTTCCATTTCCTGTCCTATGGCTGCTTCTGAAATATAAAGATGGGATTATTCTGTGTCAGTGATGCTCTTCTTACCCATGCTAATTGTTGAATAAGACAGGTAATTTTTGAATGTCTTTGTTGCATCTCATAATTTCAAATGGAGTATACTCCATGTGAAACAACTTTATTGAAAATAAGGAGATAATGCTGTATTCTTTTTCTTTTCATCAGTTACGAATATTTTAAAGATATCCCACAGAAGCCAAGGGAGACCTTTGTCTGAGGAGCAGCTGTTGTGTCTAGCCACTTTTAGGCTCTCTGGCAATGCTAGGTTCCATAAAGATGTTACCCACTACTGAACAGTATAAAGGATGTCCTGAGTGCCAGTTATTTCTAAGTAGTTCCAGATAACAAGGGTATTGGATTTCATTAACCATCTGGGCGCTTTAAGTCAATATAAAAGGTATTAATAAAGATATTACGTTATAAGAGCACCAGCAAGTAGGGCATATAGTGCTTGTCCAACTTAATTGATGTGGAGCTTTCAAGATTCAGAAGACTAAATAAAAAGAACAGTACATAGATTGACAAGTAGAGTTGGTAACACTGTTGCAATTTAAATAGAAAAGAATCTAACCTCACAATCTTTTTAGTTATAAGGTAAGTCTATTAGATTACTGTCTTCTAGTTATTTGTTTTGAAGATGGTAGTAAATAAGTTTCAAAAAGTGATATGTTGACCCTTCTCTAGGATCTAACCTGAAAAATAAGTGTAGTTCTCACTCCTTATAAAGGAAATTTGATATACAGATTCATTAATTTGGAGACCATTACACAAAACTACAAGTAATCAAAATGCAGTTGTGTAACCACATCTCAACATCTACAACACAACTAATATATCTATCTCCTAACACTACGGATACATTTATAACACTATTCCTGCAGCTAAGAAACCATTGTATGAAAGGAAGGGAAGATTGTAAGAGCCAGGAGACCAAGGACTTTTATGTAGGCTTACATCTTCTAGGAATGTCAGAAGCTACACCTATACAGTTTCACCAACTTGACTTCCTGGATCTGACACACAAGGAGGACAGCAATAGACACACTAAAGATGGTAAGCTTAAGCTTCTAAGGGCTCAGTCCTACAAAAAGAACTACAGGTAACTAAAGAATACTCAGCATAGGGAAGAACACTCCAACTGGTCATCAAATACCAAAAGGTCAGCCATGAACAGATACATACATGGTGGGACTGAATGTGCTGGCAGCATGTGTATAGTAGAGGACTGCAAATTCACTCATCAATAGGAGGAAAGGACCTCGGCCTTGTGAAGGTTTTGTGCACCAGTGTAGGGGAATGCCAGGGCCAATAAGTGGGAGAGGGTGAGGTGGCAGGCATGGGGAGGGGGAAGGCAACAGGGGTTTGTTCTAGTTGGTTTTGTTTGTTTGTTTGTTTGTTTGTTTGTTGGAGGGGAACCTGGAAAAGGAGAAATTTACATGTAAATAAAGAAAATATCTAATTAAAAAAAGAACAAAGAAAAGATACATAAAATTAACATTATATAACTGAAAGTTTATACTTATATGTTTTGTAATATATCTACATCTACATCTATAATCTTGATCTATATATAGATATAGATAGATAGATATACTGAAAAAGGCCGTGAATTTAAAAGAGTGTAAGAAAGGTTATTTGAGAAGATTTAAGTTATGTAATCAAATGGGAATCTCAGAAAATTTTGAAAGTAACATTTTTAATTGAACATATTACTACCTGTTACTAAAATGAAAGCTCATATTCAAAGAAATGCATGTCTGTGTGAGTCTGCAATGTTACATTTTTATTACTTTTCCAAAATGTCATTATTATTCAGTGTCAACATCTGCATTTATTTTAATTCTTTGATAAATATATCTTTAACCTTTAATATTTTTCCTTCAATGGAATTAGGATTAATTTTCAACACATAAAAGTATACATATTCTTGTCTAGTGCTTCTTTTCCCTCATTTTGATGGGAATTTTCTGACTAAACATATAATGAATACAATTGTTATTTCAGATATAAAATTTCAGAAATGTTTAATAGCCATGATTTAAAAATAGCCTCAGCTTCAATATTTTAAAAGTTTATTTTACTTTTATTCATGTGTGTGTGTTTATGGTACGTGTGTGTGTGTGTGTGTGTGTGTGTGTATGTGTGTGTGTGTCTGTATGTGTTTCTGTATGTCTGTGTGCCTACGTGCACTTGAAACCTACAGAGGCCAGAGACAAATACAAATTCCCTGGAGGAGCTGAATTTACTGGAGGTTTTGAGACACTTGATGAAGGAGGTTGGGACTGAACTTGGGAAGAGCAAGGAGCTCTTAACTAATTAGCTTTCCAGCTCAATGCTTTCACTCTTGATTTCAAAAATAAAAGAGTGTTAACATTAGCATCATTCCTATACAAGACTAACACCCATTCCTAAGTGCAGGGTGATATTCTTCAGCTTACATTAACGTCTCCATTTAATGTTCCGGCTCCATTTCCTTCCTTAGAACTCTTGGCGAATTCAGTGTGCCATTTCTCTTAAACAATTAGACAATGATTGTGCAGCAAGTTCACTTACTAATTTCAAATGTATTTTTACTGATTGGCTGCAGTTACTAGCACAGTTAAGTAACTGATTGAAGAGGTTAAATGTAGAAAATTTGAAGTCTCTGTGGAAGGAGACCTCCCTTGGCTCAAATCAAAACCCTGGGCATCTAATCTAATTAACTAGGGGTGACACCTTTTGAATATCAAGATTAGACTTCCTTGATATTCATGTATAGTGAAGGCTCTTTTAAAACAAAATCTTGTAAGAACAATCCATAGGATGTGAAATGATGCTTTAAAAATTAGATGAAGACTTGATGATGAACATAATATAAATGACAAGCAAAAAAAAAAAAAGATTAGATGAAGTTATTTTAGGAAACAGGTTCTTTTTCATTAGATGTTTTGTTTTGTTTTGTTTTGTTGTTTTTCGAGACAGTGTTTCTCTGTGTAGTCCTGGCTGTCCTGGAACTCACTCTGTAGACCAGGCTGGCCTCAAACTCAGAAATCTGCCTGCCTCTGCCTCCCAAGTGCTGGGATTAAATGTGTGCGCCACCACTGCCTGGCTTCATTAGATGTTTTTAATGAGTTAAATCAAAGGAAAAATGTGGAATCTTAATTTAGCTTTTAGTTTAATGACAATGTCTTATTCATGACTTTTTTTTATAGTAACATGCTTAAAGCCAAAATCTAAATGATCCTAAGTAATAGCGCCTTTGTATCATGTGCTTGGCTAATCTGTTTTAATTCTTTCATAATATCATTTTTCTTTTTTTACCAGTTGTTTTGTTTAAGTGTTGTTGCAAAATGTTTTACAGTTTGCATCTGATGCAATATATGTCTCTTCCGGATACTTGTAATCTATAAGTGTCCTCTCTCCAACTAAGCCCCCAAACTGCATTAGTTCAAAGTCATGAAGATGATAGATCATGTTATCCTTCTTGAGTTCTGTGAATCATACCCTAGGTATTTTGTACTTTTCTTTTTTTTTTTTTTAACTTTTATTACATTATGATGAGAAAAGTTACATGATTTCAGTTTGTCTGAGTTTGTTAACATTTAAAAACATATTTTAAGTAAATAGAATTAAATCACATTCTTGTTTCCCTTTTGTACCCCAACTCCTCCCAGAGATCCCCTCCCAGAGACCTACAATATCTTTTTTGTCATATTCCTTAAAATTAATAAAATTTTATAATAAAGAGTATTATAAAAATTGTTTGATATAAAACAATCAATTTAACAGTGGTATGCAGATGCTTGTCTACAGCAATACTGCAAATACATACGCTTTTCTCACTATAAATTTCAAATAACTCCAAATATATTAACTGTATGTTTCAAAATAGTACATCACTACTAGTATTTTCTTAAATGAACATAAATATGTAAAGTCTTTTTGTTTGTTTGTTTTGTATTTAGTAGAGTTTGAAATATTGGCTCTTTCTGTGGTTCAAGCCTAAAATAAGAACAATTTTTAGACATTGGATTTCATTGTAATAAGGCTATATTTCAATGACCTTCAAATCACCGAAGGATTTTACCTCTATTGTAGCTAAGCTGAGAGTTGACAGTTCTGCTGCACCAAGGAATGAATTGTAGGCATGATTTTTAGATACAGACTTCCTGCTATAGTCAAAAAGCTATTAGACTTGAGTGTGTGACTTTATTCTCAGCCCACAGAGAACAGGTTACATTCATTTAAGAAATGGTGTGTGTATTAAGATGCTCTATTCGTAATGGCATTCACCAACTGTTTCAATGAGTAATGGTTCTGCATGGAAGGTGGTATAGACATTAGGTGAGGATAAGAATCTGGTTCATTGGCTGTGATGATTTTGAAAAGCATTCATCTCAGAGAAAGAGTAACTTATAAAGTCCTCTTCTTCAAACTTGATACAAGAGCTAGAAATGTCAAGCAAAACATTCAGTCTCACTCTTTGTTGTTCTCTTTCGTACAAGCCACCTCCCAAGTTAATTGTCTATGTCTCCCTTGGGTATATAAATACTTTTGAAATATATAAGCTGTTCTGAAAACCATAGTATAGTGTAAAAACATGAAATAAACAATACTAATAGAGAGCCTGAGATAGGAGAAGCAAGATTTCAAGACCCTTACATTGTACACAGCAAAACACTGTCACAAACCAGCTGAAAGTATATATAGATTGTACAATATTGGATCTATTTCTCCAACTACCTAATTAGAGAGACCATTGACTGACAATCAACAAATTTCTAATTCCTCATATTTTTGGATTTCACTCACTTAGGATATGTTGGTAATATTAATTTTCATATTAAGATATTAAGAAAAGGTAATTGTTACTTCCTGTTGTTTTTGTTGTATGAGGTGGAGTTAGATTTATGTGGATTTGTTGAAAGATTACTTTCTTGCTTCTTCTAGGGTGTAGTTTTGCTCCTTATGTTGATATTTTCCATCTATTATCCTTTGGAGGGCTGGATTTGTGGAAAGATATTGTGTAAATTTGGTTTTGTCCTAGAATATCTTGTTTTCTCCATCTATGGTAATTGAGAGTTTTCCTGGATATAGTAGCCTGGGCTGGCATTTGTGTTCTTGTAGGGTCTGTATGACATCTGCCCAGGATCTTCTAGCTTTCATAGTGTCTCGTGAGAAGTCCATCATAATTCTGATAGGCCTGCCTCTATATGTTACTTGTCTTTTTTCCCTTACTGCTCTTAAAAATCTTTCTTTGTTTAGTGCATTTGATGTTTTTATTATTATGTGACAGGAAGAATTTCTTTTCTGGTCCAGTCTATTTGGAGTTCTGTAGGCTTCTTGTATGTTCATGGACCTCTCTTTCTTTAGGTTAGGGAAGTTTTCCTCTACAATTTTGTTAAAGATATTTACTGGCCCATTACATTGGGAGTCTTCACTCTCTTCTATACCTATTATCCTTAGATTTGGTCTTCTCATTGCATCCTGGATTTCCTGGATGTTTTGGGTTAGGAGCTTTTTTCTTTTTGCATTTTCTTTGACTGTTGTGTCAATGTTTTCTATGGCGTCTTCTGCCCCTGAGATTCTCTCTTCTATCTCTTGTATTCTGTTGGTGATGCATGCATCTATGACTCCTGATTTCTTTCTTTGGTTTTGTATCTCCAGGGTTTTCTCTCTTTCTGGTTTCTTTATTGTTTCTATTTCCATTTTTAGATTCCGGATGGTTTGCTCATTTCCTTCACCTGTTTGATTGTGTTTTCCTGTAGTTCTTTAAGGGATTTTTGTGTTTCCTCTTTAAGAGCTTCTAGCTCTTTACCTGTATTCTCCTGTATTTCTTTGAGGGTGCTATTTATGTCTTTCTTAAGGTCCTGAATCATCATCATGAGAAGTCATTTTATATCTCAATCTTGCATTTCCGGTGTGTTGGTGTGTACAGGACTGGCTGTGGTGGGAGAATTGGGTTCTGATGATGCCAAGTGACCTTGTTTTGTGTTGTTTATTTTCTTACGATTGCCCCTCGCCATCTGGTTATCTCTAGGGCTACCTGCTCTTCCTAATTCTGACTGGAGTCAGTCCTTCCTGTGATCCTCCTTGTATTAGAACTCCTGAGACTCAGGAAGTCTTTGTGACTCTGTGATTTTGGGATCCTGTGACCTTAGGCTTGTTAGAGCACCCTGGGAATGCAGCAGCTTCCTCTGGGTGTTGTGGGACTGGCTGTAGAGCTTGCGCCCAAGGTCAGCTCAGGAAACCAGCCCAGAGAGACCAGAAAGGAACCGAGCCACTCTGCTGGTGGAGTTCCCGGGTGCCTGGTCCGACAGGTCCCAGTTACTCCTGGTGTTGGGTCAGATGTTGGATGCCCCTCACCTCTGATCCTGAGAGTTTCAGAGCACCTGGGAGTGCAGCAGCTTCCTCTGGGTGTTGTGGGACTGGCTGCAGAGCTTGCGCCCAAGGTCTGCTCAGGACACCAGCCCAGAGAGCTGTACTTTTCAGTTTATGTGTACTTATTAGTGAGTACATATCATGCATTTCCTTTTGGGTCTGAGTTACCTCACTCAGGATGATATTTTCTAGTTCTATCCATTTGCCTGCAAAACTTGTGCTGTCCTTGTTCTCAATAGCTGAATAGTATTTTGTGTAAATGAACCACATTTTCTGTATCCATTCCTTGTTTGTCCAACAGTGGGGAGAGGGAACTTGTAGAGTCCACCTCCATTGGAAAGGCAGGGCATCAAATGGAGAGACAAAATTGCCATCCCACAGTCAAAAACTCTGACTGAGAATTGTTCTTGTCTAAAAGAACTGCAATAACAAAAATGGAAAAGAGATTGAGGGAAAGGCAGCCTCAGCCCAACTTGGGATCCAATCCAATCCCTAAGGCATGACCCTGTTATGTGATTCTGTGGCATGCTTAGACAGGAGCCTAGCATGGCTGTCTTCTGAGGCCCAACAAGCAGCTAACAGAATTATATACAGATACTTTCACCCAACCATTGGAATGAAGTTGGGGACCCTTGTGGTTAAAATAGAGAAAGGCTGGAAGAAGCTGAGGGGGAGGGTGACTCTATAGGAAGACCAGCAGTCTCAACTAACTCAGACCCCTGAGATCTCTCAGACACTGAACCACGAACCATGTAGCATACAGGAGCTGGTCAGAGGCCCCAGACACATATATAACAGAGGACTGCCTGATCTGGCCTCAGTGAGAGAAAATGAACCTATCCCTTGAGAGACTTGAGACTCCAGGGAGTGGAGAGGTCGGTATATGCCTGT
>JADRCD010220303.1:0-21979 GCA_019843815.1 Montemys delectorum
TAGGAAGAGGATTGCAAGCTCCTGGCTAACTTGGTCTACTTCACAAGCTCCAGGGTAGTCAGGGACGCAGAAGAGCATCTTGTCTCAAAACACCCCAACACAACACAAAACCAAACCCAACCAAGTCTTTACATGGATTTTTCATGCAATTAGGAGGAAATTGTTTAGAACTACAAATGCCAGAGCCTATTGCTGATACCTAGACAATATTTCTGAAATGTACACAACTCACCCTTTGTTTTTGGTAACTGTTTAATAATATAGTTTACTTCCTTGTTTTGAGGATCAAAAGTGAACAAAGAAATCAGAGTGTCGGTGTCATACTTAGAAGTTGTATACGTCTTTATTTTCTAACTCAGAGATTCTGCATTAACTAAAACAAGGATTTAGTCAACACTTCAACTTTTGAAAACATAGATTCCTAAGTCACTTTTGTATCTTGTAAATTAAATAAAATAAACTCTAACAGGCTTTGTGATACTGATCTTACGTTATTGCAGTCAGGATGAAATCAAACCATGTTTGCTAATCTGTGTGTAGTGAGAATACGCTGTTCATATTCTAGTATCATCTGATAATATTTAGACATGCGGATAGCCAGGCCCACTTTAACTATAATGCGGTTTAAATAGTCTGTAATGGGGTTACTAAGTGAACCAAAAGTTTAGGCAGGAATGTGAATCACCTTGGTGTGTAAGGAAAACCAGAAATGATGTATGGTGGAAACAAAGTGGTTCTGAGTGTACATCCTCTGATGTCTACCATGTGCAGCATTTTCAGGTTTTTCTCAGTTTTGCTGACCTTTTAAAATGTTCTCTTTGATCTAATTAGTAGAATACTTTTATCCAAACCCTGCATCTTTCAAAGGACTAATGGTGTTGGTTTTCCTGTATCCAGAAGCCCTGGTCATGTATATCTAAGCTCCAACTTTGCTGAAGAAGTTTACTCCCCATAGCACTTACTGCTCAGAGCCAAGCATTGGCCATACCATTTTCCACCTCCTTCAATACATGTGTGTGTGTGTGTGTGTGTGTGTGTGTGTGTAAATATATATACACACATATATATGTTTATACATATATTTATGTATTTTGCTTCTGTATGAGGCTGTTTATTTTGTGGAGAACAGAAAGAAATCTAGGACCCTGTGTTCTCTTAAGAAAAAGTATTTTGATATTAGTTGGTTTCTGTGTTTGAATTACAACAGTGGATAAGGAAAAACACCCATGCTTCTATTTGCTCAACTAAGCTCCACTGCATCAAGGGGACCCAACTCATTTTAGAAAAGCTCCCAAATACCTGTAGGTAGTATTACAAAATCTAATCCCATATCCCTTTTCTTTAAAGGATTACTGTGTATCAAGCCATCAGCCACTATTTGTGTCTACCTTGGCTTACCAGAAATCTAAAACAAACTTCCTTTATTGCATGGACTAGGAAATGCAAGAGAACTAACCTTTATAACTTCAAGCTAGGTAAATGTCACACTTTTAAACTATTAATAGGAATTCTTTCATGCAGGAAGTCTAAGACACCAAAAAATTTTCAGAATTGTCTCCCCAAACGTTGCACAGAGCAATATATTAAATAAAGCAAATAAAAACTCATGAGAGCAGGAAATGGCAACCAATAAATCACTTTACCCCTGGTTGTACATTCTGTGACTTCAGTCAACAAATATATACATCCAAGTAGTTGTTGGATCCTCATCAAAGTGATTCATTGAAAATAATAATAGAAAGAAGGTCCTGGATTCAGTGTCCTGGAGAACATGATTTGCACCGTATAAGAAACAAAACATAAGGCTTCAAGTCACTAGTTTTACAAAATGAGCATGATAAAATTGTTGATTATAACTGTGCAAAAGCAACACATTTTTTTTCATCAGAGAGGAGGAAACACGTATAGCTTTGCATGCTTTATCCAGTAAGTAGATGTGTTCAACATGGTTTAAGACTACCATTGGTAAAATTCCAGTTTAAAATTGTATTTCCATATCTTATTTTATGCTTGAATCTGACACTGAGGGTTTCCCATCTCATTACCATAGAGTTTTAGGTGGATTTGACGATGATCCAGGTCCCAAATACATGCAATGAAAATGGATAAATACAAGCCTAACAGAAAGCATTGTTTATGTAGCAGACTGTCTCTCAAAGCTTTCTTATCAGCTAAACTCATCCCTTGGAAATCTACGTTAGTTTGGTCAAAGTAGATTCAAGAAGCTTCAAAATTTTGAAAAGGATAAAGAATGTTTTTAATGTAAATCCCCATGGTAAAAGTATGGGCAGCCCATACACATAAAATTCAGAATCTTCCTTTTACTACACGGTGTTTGGGAGAACTTTTACTAAAGGTTTTAATTTCAAAATATATTTTAATCAATATTTATTGCAGCATTTCCTCCGTTTTCCTTTCTCCCCCAACTCCTCCCATATAGCTACCTTGCTTCCTATCACATTCATGGGCCCTTGTTTAATTATTACGCATTTATGCCTAAATATATTCATATAACCTAAATATATTCATATAATATGCATACATGTTACTTGTGTGTATATAATTCCAGGGATTATTTTTAAATACATCTGAGTATTGTAAAAAGTTTTATTTTAGTATTTATCTTTGTGTATGTGTGCACACATGCGTGTGTGTGTATGTATGTGTGTGTGCATCTGTGCATGTGTGTGTGCATGTGTGGGGGGGGTATGCACATATGCATGTACGAACCTATGGAGCTGAGAAGAGGCTGTCAGACCCCTAGAGGTGGAGTTAAAGACAGTTGTAAGTCAACCTAAATGGATTGTGGATTGAAAGGATTGTGAGTTCTCTACAAGATCAGTCTTCATTTTAACTGCTGAGCTATCTCTGGGGTTCTTATATATCTTTTATCTTTATATATCTTTATCTTATGTATTTCAGAGTACATATGCATTATGCAAAGGCAAGCTAATTGGAGCTAGCTACTATTAGCCTGACCTCACATATATTTTTTAAATATTTTTGCCCTGACATTTTATTTGAAATAATTAATGTAAGTTTTCTCTGTATTGTTAGTCTCTCTCTCTCTCTCTCTCTCTCTCTCTCTCTCTCTCTCTCTCTCTGTATATGTATACACATGCATATTCATGTAAGTTCAAGAATATCCTTCATTTGTATCTACAAACATATCACATGTTTTGGTCATGGTATGGTAGTTTGAAGATAACTTGAGAGAGTCTGCTTCTTTTTATTTTTCAATTTTTCAGGTCCTGGGAAATCTAACTCAGGTCCTCAGGCTTAAAGGAAGCATCATTACCTGATGTGTTGGTTTGTTTTGTTGGTTTGACGTAATTTAGAATAATAGGGAAAATAATCTTAGGGAGGAACTGTGTACAACTGATTACTCTATGACATATATATTGGATATTATCTTGACTATACTAATCGAGGTGGAAAGACCTACCCACGGTGGCTGACATTGTTCTAAGAGCAGGAAATACATGATATAAATACATGGTTTACACATATGAAAGGACCAGACAATACTATTGTCAAAATGTAGAAAGTGAACTGACCAAGAACACTCATTCATGCATAAATTTATAGTTCCCTACTCTGATTATGGATGTAACATGATGAGCTATCCCAGGCTCCTGCCACTCTGACAACTTATCTCTGAGGGAATCTAAACTGGAATTGTGAACTAACATAAATGTTTATCTCCTACCTTGATTTTGACAGAGTATTTAACACAGCAACAGAAAAGGAAACTAGTACGCCATGTTGCCAGGCCAAGAAATAAATTTCCATCAAATAAACAGTTTTCATAGACAGTTTTAATTATTTATTTACTCATCATTAAATGAGTATGAATGTTTTGCCTGCATGTGTGTTTGTGTGCCATGTGTAGCTTCTACAAAAGGAGGTCGGAAGAGAGTTCTGGATCCCTCAGTACTGAAGTAACAGATGTCTGTGATCTGCATGTGGGTACTGGGAAACAAACCCGGGTCCACCAGAGGAGCAGTCAGCAGTGTTAACTGCTCAGCAGTCTTTCCAGGCCCCTTTCCATAAACTCTTTTATGTTTACTTTTTCATGAATTTTCAGCTGTTACATATCCATTTTCATAGGAATTTTTTTATTGTGTTTAAGTAGTGAGTAAGATAATCAAATCAATGCTGAAGTTATACAGAGCAGGATCTACATGCTGAGATTCCATGGCAGTGGAGGATGTCACAGTGGAAAATGAGTAAGATAGAAAGAGGAGGGAGTAAACAAGCTACCCAGTGGAGCAATATCAACATTACCCATTGCACTTAATTCCTTTTTGTTCCAGTATTTTCAATTCCCTTTTTATATTACCTGGGTTCCATATGCCTTTTCTTGAGAGACTCTTTTATCTATGATCTGTCAATAGTTTCCTGACTTGTATGGGTACTGTAATTTAGATTTACACATTTAAGGACACAACATTAGCATCAGCATATGAGGGAAAATAGGCAACAGTTGGCATTAGTCTTTCTGAGCTTGGATACCTCACTCACTAATGACTATTTCATTACCCAAATGACTATCCACTTACCCAAAGATTTTATAATTTAGTTTTTTTAAAACAGTTGCATAGTATTTAGTTGTGTAAATGTACCACATTTTCATTATCTAGGCACCATAAGATGGGAATCGAGGCTGTTGCAATTCCTCACTTTTGTGAATTGAACAGCTATGAACTTGGATGTGCAATATCCCTCTAGTAGTATGTATAATCGTTTGAGTATATGACCAAAAGTTGTATAGCTGAGTCTCATGGTAGATCTATTTCTAGACTTTTTTAGAAGCCTCCACAATATGGATGAGAAGGATAACTAACATTAAAGTCCTTTGACAAAGCCATATGAAACATACCAATGTAGAGCTTTTAAAAATATATGCATACATATACATAACAAGAGTAAAAATGAAGTTATCTTATAACAAAGGGATAATGTCACTCCTAAACATCATATGCTATCAAATATAAAGCTCAATGCCAAGAAACAGTTACCTCTTTTGGAATTGTTAGTCACTGGGTTCCCAGATTCCTTCAAATGTCATGTACTATTGCTATTGCTCTTGCTTGCTTTCCAGAACCTGGCTACTTGATGAAAATACCGCACACTTGAGTCATAGAACATGGAGAAATCAGGTTATTTATCCTCAGGAAGCTTCAATCATATTGGCTGACATTCATGGTCCTGAAAGGTGTTATGTACACTACCGGAGAAGAAAAATCATTGCCAATCTTTTAGGTTGTGAATCCTTCAAAGCTACAACCATGTCTTACTTAGCAAGATGTGTACACTGGTTTAACAGGGACAAGAATGTTATGGGAATAAGCAGCCACTCTTGGATTAGATTTAAGGACTTCTACACAAGACAGGACTCAGGCTTCATGTGGATAGCAGAGCCAAGACCCTGTGGCTAGGTAGGTACAGACCTCAGTGAAAAGCTTATTACTATCCTGCTAAGAGGATATAGCATTAAGCCAACTCCTGAGGACTTATCATTATACCATATATAAATGCATCTCCCAGCAATCATCACAGAGGTTTCTTTCTGCAGAATTGTGTGATTACCAAACCCACAACTTGTCAAGATGAAAAGTAGAAGATGCTACAGAGCACTCATCCCTAAATGGGACATCTAGATAAAACTCAGGGGTCAGTGCGGAAGGCATGGTGCAAACTTTATAAGAACAAGAGGCAGTGGTTGAGTGCAGCAAAAAAAAAAAAGGTTTTCTGGATACAACAGGGAAGATGCACTTATTGACTCACAGAAGCCATGACGGCAAGTATAAGACATGCATAAGTTAAGCCAAAAAATGTTGTCATGGAAGACCAAGGTGGATAGGAAGACAAACCTGACCTTAGGAGCTATTGACAAATGATGACTTCTGGGACAGGTAGAATCAAGGATTTGGCTCCTGAGAGGCTGCCCATGATACAGTAGATGACCTTTACCCATACACATACTTGCATCATTTGATGAGATTTTTTTCCCCCATATAGAACTGTACATAGTGAAGAAATACAAAATGAGAACAGTGGGTGTATTCTACCAAAGCACATTATATGCATACATGAAATTCTCAAACAAAAAAAATGTTGGCCTGAAAAGACTTTTGTTAGTGAAGAATCTGAAAGAGTAGATAATCCTATCCTGTAAACATTTCAGTATTATACTTAAACAATGAAAGAAAAATTTCTCTTTCAGGGATTGAAAGAATAGAGTAACTGCATGGACAAGAGATTAGTGACCAGGTAGGTGGCAAGGGTAATGGTCTAGAGGGAAAGGATTAAAAAAGGAGTCTCATTGGAAGTTTCTTATACTGTGACTTTACAAAGGAAAAGTCAGCTAGAACTAAAGAGACTCAGATACATGGAAAGAGGAAAATGAAGAGGCCACTGCAGCTGGAATGTGAAAGGCAGTTGATCAGATAACTCACTGAGAAATCACAAAAAGCACTGTGCTAAATTTGTAAACTCTCTAGGGTGGCATAGTGGGTTGGGCATGCCTGTTACCCTAGCATTCAGGAGGAAGAGGCTGGAGAACTGCAAGTTGGAGGTCAGCCTCATCCACTCATAAAAAGGGATTTTTGTACACTTTAGACATTAGGTAAAATAAAGTCATCATGAGACAGAACATCAATTTTTTTAAAAGGCAGCATAAGTTGAAATTGAAAATATTGTCTGTCTTTCATGAATGGTGATTTTAGTTAAGAGGAAAGAATCCTATTAGATGACCATTATGTAAGGCTACCTTACGACTTATTTTGCCATAGTTTCCAGTTGTTAAAAAAGGTATGTCACTAAAATAGTCATTCTCTTTGATAAGTAACTATGACAAAACAAACTAATATTTTACATCATGTCAAATTTATATGTTTAATAAATTATGCTTGTAACACAAGCATAGACGGTTTCTTTTAAACAACCATTCTATGGTTTCATCTCTTATTTAAACAAACATTTTTAGAGGATGCATAGATGCCTTCTAACATGGGCTTTAGTTACTTTGGAAGCTCTATGCTAGATAGTTTTGCTAATGATAAAATTGAATATTATCATAAGCAATTAAAAGTAAGGTACTCTTGATAGAAAATTTATTTTATTGTTGAATTTTTCTCAGATTCTATCATATTCATTTTCTGATTTGTTAATTCACAAAGTGTAATAAATTAAAAACTAGACTTCTACATATGATCTGTCAATGTCTGAAGAAAATAATTAAGGCTACATAGTAATAATGACAACTAGAAAAGTATTTCAGTTAAACCATTACTTCATAAATAAGAGGATAAAATGTCACTAGCATTTACATTAGTAACCTTAAATAAATTACCAGATTAGCAAATACCATTAGTAATTTGTCATGTATCACAGATTAATGACAATGGTTTGTGTTTGTTGTTTTATTACTGCTAAAGAGATTTTATACATATACATAATTAGGGCCTAATATAAAATGTTAGCAGATGGTGCATTCAGATATGCAGAAAATTAAGATATAAGGTAGTATTGGAGGATGGATGATTTAGAAGTATTGATAACCTATGAAATAAAATATATGGAAGGGGCAAGTACACAGGGTTGGAAATCATATAGTATGCTTAAGTCCCAGGTTTCCTTTATTAGACTTATTTCAAATCCTCTTCCATGAAAGAAAGGAAGTAACTAAGAATGGAGGAAAGAGAAAGAAAGAAAGAAAGAAAGAAAGAAAGAAAGAAAGAAAGAAAGAAAGAAAGAAGGAAGGAAGAAAGGGAGGAAGAAGGAAGGAAGGAACAAAGAAACAAAGAGAAAGAAAGAAATGAAGTCTCAGAGATATTTCTTAAATATTCAAAGAGAGGGAGGGAGGGAGAGAAAAGAAGGGAGGAGAGAGAGAGAGAGAGAGAGAGAGAGAGAGAGAGAGAGAGAGAGAGATTTGGTGATTTTGTATGTTCAACAGCCCTGAAGTTTTTAGCCTTGCTGAACCTTGAAGCTGCCTCATTCATTTTTCATTTCAGCAACGATGCCAATGAAATTACTGAAGCTTGCACCTTAGCATGTGTTGATGCAGTTACAGCTTCCTTCTGCTGCCATTGCTCCTTTGCTTTATAAGATAGCATTAGATGAGTACAGTCAAGAACAAAAAGTAGCACCAGTATTTTCATTTCATTTTGTTTATTTATGTCTTTTCCTGGGTGTTTATTATTCAGGATTAAACCATGGGTCCTTGTATAATGTGCACGTATCAATGACCTATATTCCTCAGCCTCACATGTCTTCATTCCAAAACCTCTGACCTGTTTAAATGATTTGACCCAGAATGCTCTTAGGTGTTGAGAAAAATAGGTAACTAAAATATATACATTCTCTTTTCAAATTTATGTTTTATAATAACTCATTACCATTCTGAATCATATTAAAGAGGACATAAACATGTTACAATTTATATGACAAGTAACATATTTCTGGAGTAGGATTGCATATATCTCCTATAATTTTATATTCATGAGTATATTTGGTCAAATTAGGTTATGCATCTTTCAGAGTAAAGTTATGTGTATAGAGACCTAATATACCAAATAGTTCATTATTTATACATTTTAAAGCTAAATCATGTTATCCCTCCACTCTGAAATCTGCAGTAGAAGGAGTAGTGCAAGTTCAAGGTCAACCTGGGCTATCTAAGAAGTTCTAGGTTTCTAGAATAAAAACATTAATGCCCTATTAAAGGAGGTTTGTAAAAGGGAAATTTAGTAAGCAATTCTGAAATGTTTACTTAAAAAATTACAGGTTGTTGAGTAGACTCCGTCAGAATTAAAATGTATTTGGATGCTAAAATAAAATCTACCTCCCATTCTACACATGTGCACAAAGATGTAAATTTCTCTTTTTGAGTGTTTAACACGGTTGTTGTCAGGTATATTGATTTTTTTCTTCACCAATGATTAAAATAGCAAAACATCTTCAATGTGATGCAATTAGAGCAGAATTACATAATATAAAAAGGCAAGGAGTCTATGACTGTATAATGATCAGATTATACACACTGCAAACCTGTTGGTCTTTGGAAATTTTGACAGGCGCAATGAGTTCACAAGACTAGTGTTACTAATGATGCATGGCATCTAACACAGTGTCTTCAGTTCCACCTACTTTGGCTGTTGCTGCCCTAGAAGATTAATTTGGATCCTTACAGTCTATTTCCTAAATGGTGCTGTGGGCCTCAGAAGGCACAGATACAAGAGCAATGGTTCTCAACCTTCCTTAGGCTGTGGCCATTTAATACACTTCCTCATGTTGTGGTGATCCCCCCAACCATTAAATTATTTTCATTGCTACTTCATAACTGT
This sequence comes from Montemys delectorum, assembly GCA_019843815.1. Taxonomy (NCBI): domain Eukaryota; kingdom Metazoa; phylum Chordata; class Mammalia; order Rodentia; family Muridae; genus Montemys; species Montemys delectorum. The sequence goes on from JADRCD010220303.1 coordinate 9,351, forward strand.
AATTTTCTACTGTTATAAATCATAATGTAAATATCTGCTCTGCAGGATGTCCGTTATATTACCCCCTGTGAGAGGGTTGTTTGCTCCTGAAAGGGGCCGCAACCCACAGGCTGAGAACTACTGCAGTAGAGTTATTTACTCTGTGGAAGTTTGGAGACTTAAGTACTCTTGACCACTGCAGAAATACACTGTTTTTAATCAGTGTATGTCACTCAACAGCTTTCTAAGCCCAATTGAAGAAATTAATGAATTTCAACAGACTATATACAAACAATGCATGATTAAAGCTGTCATTGGGGAGGTGAGAGTGAATGTATTGTGTGGAGGAAATCCACGTGTGTGACAATTTTAGCATTTGTGCACGAGGGACTTTAACATCTTAGGCAGCAGGTTTTCAGTACAACAGTTGGCTCCTTTGTAAAATTTAGGTATCAAGATGTTATGGAGACGAAAAGATGTGGTGAAAGTAATGCATACAAAGTGTTTTTGAAGCATATTCAGCTTTAAATGAACTTCTTAGAGGATTTTGTATCACATGTCTTGCTGTCATGAACTGGCACCCATTACACACACACACACACACACACACACACACACACACACACACATACACCATTTTACTTATCTCGTCCAAAATCACCTTTGATGTTATGGGAATTGAAAGTTATGGTTTTTAATTGGATATTTTATTTGTTTACATTTCAAATATTATCCCCTTTCCCAGTTTCCCCTCCTCAAACTCCCTATCCCATCCCCCTCTCCCTGCTTCTATGAGGGTACTCTCCTACCAGCCAACCAACTCTCACCTCACTACCCTGGCATTCCCCTACACTGTGGCATTGGGCCTTCAGAGGACCAAAGTCCTCTCCTCCTATTGATGCACAACAAGGCCATCCTCTGCTATGGATGCAGCTGGAGTCATCGGTCCCTCCATGTGTACTCTTTGATTGGTGGTTTAGTCCCTGGGAGCTCTGGGGGGGTCTGGTTGGTTGATATTGTTGTTTGCCCTAAGGGGCTGCCAACACCTTCAGCTCCTTTGTTTTTAATTTATGAAAAATTACATCTGCTGGCTTATAACAAAAAATTGGTGACTCTCTTTAGAAAGGGATATATTGTACTGGTTCCTTAAAGGTTCCATTGTGAACCAGAACTGTTTTAGTTTTCAGGGTCAAAGTGAAGTAGAAGAAATTCATAAAGGAAACACTAGTGAACAGAATGACACATGAGGGTCATCATAATGAATATCATAGAATCAGACAGTCTTAGGAGAAAGAATCATAATAGTGTTTGAATTTGCAGGAAGAACTGAAAGGTGATGTTGTATTATTATACATGAGAAAATGTGCCATGGCCACTCCAGTGAAAATCTACGTTTCAGGCTTGAAGGCTTGGCCATGGATGTGAAGCATATAGCTTTAAAAGAAGCTAGTCTCCTGCAACCTTTTGGTATTCCCTAACTCAGAGGTGGCCCAAATTTGTCTTTGCGTTAGTCGATGGAAGGTCTCGCATGCTAGGTGCCCACCAAGATATGATTAACTAATATGATTTACAAATTAGACATTGCTCTCTGAACACCAATGTTCCAACATCTTAACCGAACCCTGGCTTGGAATTTTGTAGGGATGTTACACATTCAGACTAATTGCCTCCAGCATTATTAGGGAGATAGTGAAGAAAGGCTGGGCACTGAAGTTTACAGAATGGGAGTTGTTTATCCCAGGACAAGGTCAGATAGATCCTCATTTCAGTGTAGGGTAGACCACATTAGAATTGCAGCTAAGCCACTTCCAGGGATTAGAAGAATGGGACCCCAGGGACATATCTCTGCTAGTCCAGAAGATTAGCATAGTGGGTATTTACTAATGATGGTCTGGACCTTGAGCCTGGTGTGTCTGTGAGTTGGTGTACTGCAAGGCATTCGAGGTTCTACCTTCTTGTTGTCCATAGCCGCACTGCCCTGGGCTCAGCTGGACCCTGTGCAGTCCAAGCGCTCTGAGCCCAGGGGGTGCAGCACCTGTCCAGAGAAGGCAGCTGTTGCTTTAGACCCATTGCCCCCTGACTTTTCTTTTTCTTTGTAATGACCATAAAGGTCTGATGCCTAATTTTGAGAATATACATTCAGATCCTGCACTTCCTTGTGTTGTGTCTGTCTGTCATTTCACCTACATCCTTACCCACCTGACCAGGACTCTGTTTCTCCCATGGGTTGAAGTGGCCAAGGCTGGCCAGCCTGTGGCAAAAATGAAGCTTGCATTATTCAGGGACTATTATTCTATTTAGATGGTCGCTAAATTGTCTGAATCCCCCTTTTTATGTCCTGTAAAGATCAAACACATTAAGAATGTCAAAATAATATTAGGTAAACCTTTTCAAGTGTCCAAATGACTCCTAAGAAAAAAGATAAGTTGTGGAGAGTTCAGGACTTGAAGAACAAAATTAATAATGATGTTTGGGGATGAAAAAGCTTGAGGACTCATGCCCACATAAAAATGTACAGAAAAAAAAAAGTTTTCCTCCTTAAAAGAGACAGGGATGATAAATTGAAGTGATCCAAATGACAGTGCCACCCATATCATCACAGCTTCACAAAGGTGAAGCTGACTGCAGTGGACATTCAACACCTCCATGGGCCTTAACCCTTGCGTCACGCCTGTCCTTACTTCAGAATTATCGATGTGAAATGATGCTAAAACCCTGAAATGTCTACTCTGAAAACTTAATTGCAGAGCGACAGCTACACATTGACCCAGGAAAGGCCATGTGATTTTATGGTAATGTCTGGTAATTGTCATAGCCCAAGCACTTTACCTAATTATGTGATATGACTTTTTAAAAACCCCATGGCTCATAAATCATTTCCTCACTTAGAAATCATCAGTATTTTAGCTAAGTAAATGAAGTGCAATCTTTTTGCCCTGATTTCAACAGTACATAATAGGAAAGCATGTTACCAAGAACAAATAAGGCAAAATAAAACCCAGAAGTTTCAGGACCATTATGAGTCTCAGCCACATATAGTATACAGAAATACATTCAGGCAAGAAATGCCTCCTGACTTGATTACAAGCAATTAAAAACATAACTACTCAGAATTTCTTCACATTATACACACACATCAATAAACAAACAAAACAAAACAAAACAAAAGCAATAACAACAAAAACATAACCTTGAACTATATAGACTATCATACTCCCCATAGGTAAGTGGTTCTCAGCCATACTAAAACTGCAATCCTTTAATAGAGTTCCTCATGATGTAGTGACCCCCAGCCATAAATAATCTTGTTGCTTCTTTATAACTCTTATTTTGCTACTGTTATGAATAATAATGTAAATATCTGATATGTAGGATATCTGATATGTGACCCCCAGAGGGATTGTGACCTATGTGTTGAGAGCCACTTCCATAGGTGATCATACTAAAAGCAAATACTGATCTGTCCAAAGAAAGCCAAAAGCAGTTGTGTCTTCTTTCTTTACTCTTTGAACAATAGCAATGCAATGGGAATTATGCTTCAAATCTAAGTGCTTTCTCAATTAAACCAGTTCTGCTAATACATCCATTTCTTCCCAGCATGCTAGTAAATTAATGTGGAAGCATATAAAAATAATAACAAATTGCAAGAGGGGAGAGTTTTATGGATTTGTATATATTTGTGTTTTTCTGAAAATATTTTAATACTTAGCTTAAGAATGATTTAAAAGTAGATTAACTCCTTTATAAAATGGTTACAAGTATTAGGAGGTTAAAAAGAATTTCCCTCAATTCTTGTTGTTGTTATTATTATTATATGGAATTATTATAATAGTAATATAATAGCCTTTAAAATTTGAAAATCCTAGTCTATATTGAAAAGCCAGAAGCCACTCACAGTCTGGTTTAATTAACAATGATCATGTCAATGGAAACAAATTTTGGCACAGAGCCATGAAGAAATGTTCTTATAAGCAGCATCTGCCATGCAACACACAGCAGGAGTCACACCTGCACTTGAGCACAGATATGGACTTTGTGCTGAAGTCTATATAAACAAAAGTTCACAATTGAATATCATAACAAGAAGCTGCTTTTACAAAAATAGGGAAAGCTTTCCCATCTGTGCAAATACCTCTTTCAGAACGAGTAATGATATATTATGTTTCATATATGTGGAATGCTATATTATGTTTCCTAATGCTGTGATCCATATTAAGCAGGGTGAGTACCTCAACTTTTCAATTTTGCCAACAGTGTTGGCTGGTTACAAAAACTATTTTCCAATGGTGATATTTTAATGAAAAGTTTCTTGGAAAATATTATATTATATCTTAATTTCATTACATTGCTTATAGGCTTCTATGGGTTCAAAGTATAGGTTCCAGTAAATGTGGTGAAATTATTAATTTTACAAATATCATGTGGAACAGTATATTCCATATTAAAGAAAATTGAAATAACTTGGATTTAAAATATACTTACTCTTGATACTACTTTACTGTTTATTTTGGTTCATACATAAATTATTGTGTTTTATAAAAGATATATAAACTATAAGTCAATGACCATGAAACTTTCATTTGAAGTTTATCTTGACTTTTTAGTTATTTTCTTATAAATATTTAGATTTAAAGACAAATGTAGTCACTGATTAAACAGAAAAAGATGTAATTTTATGAGGAAACTAGGTCTATATTTTGAAAAAGAGAGATGGATTTGGATTTCTAAGCATTTTTCCCTAGATATTTAAGCAAAAGTCCTTATTCAAGCAATTTCAAAAATTTAGTTCATTCAGTTTGTTTTATTTCAAGAAAATTGTCTGTTTTGTGAACTATTTGTGTTACTTTGCCACACAGTGTAATTCCCAGACATCAGCATGAGTCAAAATCTGAATCTATATGGTACTTCTTAGATCTTAGTATCTGGCTGAAAACAGAAAGATGAACTAAAGAAAGAAAATAAAATTCAATCATCTGGCACTAGGTTAGAGTATAAAAGGCACTTATACATTAAATCTAAAACGGTTATTTTGCTGCAGTAATTTTTATTTCAAGAAAATGCATGGAGTAAAAAGTTAAGAACACATAATTTTAATATTCAACAATTTAATCATTTATTTTCCTGGGTGGTATCTCTTAAATACACTAATCATACAGTTAATAAATACTAGATTATGGTCTTTATTCATTACTGTCTTATCTTTCCAAAATATTGTATCATTAAGCTTACATTACCCTCATGTACAACACAAAAAGATGAAATAGCACTCCGAGCAAAATTTTAACAGGACATTCTCGGTCTCTCATTTATTTTGTTCATTCAGTAATTCATTTAAATAATAAATGCTATGTTTTTTGTATAGTCATCCCCAAAATACATTGTCATATCTCCTTAGAAAGCTATTTCAAAGAGTAATCATAAGACTAAATCATAAGACTACCTTTCTTTAGCAGCAAAAGTTAAAGTTTTAAAATTAAAAGGAACATATTTGAAAAAGTCACTCGTGTTCTCAGATCACACGGTATACTAATTCCTACCAACAGTTGCCCTCCACTAATACCTTGTAAAGGATCCATGCCCCTCCCCCCTGCAGGCACTTTACTTCACAATAATTTTTAAGAGATAAATAACTTTTATCTCCAAGGCAAAAAAAATCACATCATTCAAAATCAGTGCAACTAGAACCTGACTGATCTATCTGTTGGTTAAGTTTCTTAAGTTGGCAAATCTTACTGAGGAGAAAGACTTGGGTTTGAAGGTAGAAAGGAGAGATTCTTATATGGGACATCCTGACACCCTTAGAAGAGAAAAAGGGAAAGGCCATTGCTGAACATACCCTGTGACTAGAGATACCTACAACTTCCTTCCTATAAATCTGTGTTCTTTCAGGGAATTTGAGCTTGCTCGGGTAGAAAGAAGGCAAAAATTCCAACCCTCCAATGTACTTTTTTACAATGAGTCCTGTGAGAAGGCTTGACAACATCAAAGGCTTTCATCAGCTGGTTCTAGAAGTACTATAATAGAGGTGTATAGTAAGAAACTCTTGTAAGGATATACTTACCGAATAGGTTGTGATATTTACTCTACAAATGTGATATCCAATTAGTGTCACCTTGTTCAAACTCTTGGGGACTGGTTTCCCATTTCAGTGAATGTTAATAGGGAATTAAAGTAACCTCTACTTCATTTGAATCCTCGGGAACATTAGGCTTTCTCATTATTTACCATTATTTATTGACATTTCCAAAGCTCAAAATATTTTATTACACATATAGTTGAACACATGATTCAAATTGTATAGTATAGAAAATAAACTTTTTGGTAGTGTCCTTAGCATTTCATGATGCAAAACTATTGACAAACATCTTTAGAAAAATAATAAAATAGTCCTTCAGTATTAAAATTCTTATTAAAAAGCATTAGATCAAAGGGAGGATTATGACATCATCAATGCATAGATGAGTTAGGCAAGAATGGAATGAATTGCCCTGGCTTTATCAACAAATCAAAATAGGCATCCCAGCTCTTATAATAAATCAAAATACTTGGAATCTGAAGGTCACAGTTTGTCTTAGGTTAATCACAAAAAATAAAATGCATTCATACTTTCTCAATTTTCTGCAGTTTCTGAAGATGGAACATAGAAAACAATGTACGTCCAGGACAGAAGCATCACTCTGCATACTTACCACGTGATTTTTATGCCACTTTTGTTGAATGCAGATTAATATATTTGGGCTTTTTATTGCTTGAGTAGAAAGTGCTCATTACTTATTATTTTACGTTTATCAAATAGAAAATTAAAAAACAAACAGAACGTTTTCTTAAATGGCAGGTATCACACTGTGGTCGTGGTGGACTTCCTCAAGATGGTCTTCTGTGGTTTTGGTGCAGTAGGAGGAGGCACGGTTGCAGATGTGGGAGGGGGAAAGCTGTTACTGTGGCTTATTCCCAACCCCCCATTTTCTAATGGGAAAGTGGGGAGATGAGGTGGAGGAGGGAGCAGAGGTCCTTGGTGAGGGATTTTTCCAGGCGGATGAACTGGTTCACTGTGTAAATGGACCTCCCTATTCTTTATGTTGTACCGGGTCTCACAGTCAGGACAATAGCCATGGTATTGGACTTTTTCATTGAACCGTACTCGTTCCCGTGGTCCTGCCTGAGGACTCCTGTCCTTTTCAGGTCTGTGCATCAGAGACGGCAATGGAGCCTTGTCCAAGTTACTGTTGGGTATGCAGCAGATGTCTCCATTTGGAATTTTGTTGGCTCTCCCCGGTAGTCCTCCATTCCGTAGCAGGGTACCATTGGTCTTTACAGGATTGGCAGTAGGCACCACTCTCGGAGGCTCTTCACACCTCACGGGTGTCAACCTTGGAGGAGGTGGTGGAGGGTTTGGCTTTCTCAGGACAGTCAGGATAGCAGAAGGCTGTGCTGGAGGTTTAATCAGCGGGGCATTGGCCTGTTCTTTGATCTTCTCTATGCTGGAGGCCGTTGTCCCACTGGAGCTGCTATTCAGAGTGTCTGTTTTGGAGCTGTCGGTCATCTCATCCTCCAGCTGTAGGTCAGAGGTCAGGGTGTCAATCTGGTCAACCACCTGGCGAAAAGGACAAGGTAATTGTGTTGACGAGCAACCAGAAGTAAAGTACATATAAAAGCAAACCTTTTCTGGTCAGTGTTTAGCTGTTACAGAAGCCCTGACTTACCCTCAACTGGTAACTCAATTGTTTCCTCAAGATTTTAGTCAATAAATGTGGACATGTTGACCATTGCATGTTTGGTATCAGAATCTCATAAGCCTAGAACCTAATATGCTATTTATTCTATTTGGCTCTGCTATTACTACCAGAGGTAGGATTCATATGAAAAAAAAAAAGATAACCAATGTTTAAAAATAAAAGAGTAAAACAAGATCACCTTAGCATTTAGAAAGTTACAAGGCATCATTTTCATGCTGAAAAATAATATGAACAACTTGAATAATGACAGTCTTTTGTTGGCCTCTGTGGTGGTTTGAATGAAAGTAGCCCCCATAGGCCCACTGTGAATGGCACTGTTAGATGTGGCCTTGTTGAAGTAGGTATGGCTTTGTTGGAGGGAGTGTGTAGCTAATTGTGGGCTTTGAGGTCTCAGATACACAAGCCAAGTCCAGCGTCTCTCTTACTCTCTCTTCCTGATGCCTATAGATCTGGATGTACTCTTGGCTACCTCTCTAGTACTATGTCTGTGTGTGTGGCTCCTGGCTTCCTGCCATGATGATAATGGACTAAAGCTTTGTACTATAAGACAACCCCAATTAAATGTTTCCTTGTTAGAGTTGCTGTGGTCATGACGTCTTTTCACATCAATAGAAACTCTAAGTAAGACATCTCCCCCCCCCCAAGCAAGAAATCATATGTTTACTTAAAATATTTTGTGCTTTTGTGGTAGTTTTTTGTTACTCCATCCTGTAGTTCTTGAGTATGGTCTTTGTAGATATCAAAGTAATGTTTCAATTAAAAAGGTTCTACCTGTACTTGTAAGTCTAAAAAAAGTCATCCAGACCCTTAACTCCAAATATTTTCTTTTGTTTTTCTTTTTACTATGTCTTTTAGACCTTCTTTTAAAATCTCATAATTGCAAACTTACTTCCCACCACAGAACATTTGTACACAGTAATATTTCTTTAGAAAATGCTCTACCACCAAATCAATTTTCACAAATCTAAAAAAAAAAAAAAAACCTTAGTTCAGGAATCAATATTTATTTAAGAGTTTCTACTCCTCCTGAAAATTTATGTCAGTTTAATTTATTAAATCATCACCAGAATGCTTTTTTTAAAAATTAAAAGTAATCACATAATTTTGAATTATATTTTGAACAGCAACATAATATTGAAATGTTATTTTTTTTATGTAGACCCTGCCTACTCTCAATGACCAAGGGGCATTAGACTATTTCCCTTATAGAATTATAAAGAGTGATAGCACTTACAGAGCTCAGGAAACATTTATTAATAAATGACTTGAGGATTGTTTCTTTCAGTCAAATGTAAGCAAAAGCATTTTCCCCCTCTGATAGATACATGACATGGTTTTAGAACTTGCTCAATGATTCTAAAATAAATATTCTAAAATAAACTTACTCCTAAAGGACCATATGGTTACACATACATTCTCTAGTTCTTAGTCACACATGAAACAATTACTGTTATGAGATGGCTAATAGATGCAAGAGGTTAGAAATCAACTTGGCTCATTGAGACTGGGCTCTCTTTCCCCTGCAGGGATAGGAGTGTGGAGATAATTTAGTCTGTTAAATTTCTACAGCAATGAAAACAAGAGCCTCATCTATTATGAAAAACATGAAGCTGATGAAAAATTACTGCCTCAAGCCTTACATTGTGATAATTCCTGGCTGCTCTCTGTCTCTGCATTCTCATTTCCTGCATGACTGTTAATGCACATAATAAAATGCAGAAACTAAAACTGTTTCTATGGAGCACGGCACCTAGTGGAGCCACTTGTCATTAACGTGGACTTAGAGACCATAGACTATGAATAGTAAAAGTGGGACTTCCAAGTGATCAACAGCATGTTAGATGTTAAAGGGGTCTGAGAACCTCTGAGATAGGGTGGGTGCAGCCTTCCTGAGACTTCAGACAGATCTATTTGGTGGGAGAGAAATCATTCAAGCATGCTTTCAGAAAGAGCCTTAAAAAAGATCTCTGAAAAAGAGCACAGAGTATGGGCACTCTAATGGAGACCTTTCTGCTGAAGGGCAGTATGAGACAAGAGGTGAAGAGTTAGCTAGCAGCTCTGTTGTTGAGAATGTTGCAATAAAAACTGCCACATGGTTCAAAATCAGTGTTAATATACATTTTATAACAGAAGTACATTCTAGCAAAATTACATAGTTTCAAACAGAAAAATATAAATCCTTTCTTAATATACAACAGTGAAAGTATAGGACTCCAAAATAAAAAAGACATTTATGGGAAACAAAAAGGCATCAAGCATTACAGACCATAAAATTAAGCAATTATAACATGAAAGGACTATTTTGGGAAAAGAGGAGACCCAGTAACAGAGAAGGGGGAATTAAGAGATAGTAATAAAGAGTAATTATTATCATCTACCTTTATTTCCAATTGGAGGGAAAAGTAATAAGGAGTAACTTTATTACCAACTTTAGTCCAAATTTTAGGGGTGTGTGTGCTTCGTTACCCTCAGAAGATCTATATGGACACATTGCAGACCTGCCTTCCTCCTTCAACTTCCTTGAAGCCTCAGATTATATATGTTTATATCTGTCAACCTAGATTCACAGACAGGAGCCTAGCATAACTGTCCTCTGAGAGTCTCCACCCAGCAGATGTTGGAAACAACTGCAGAGATCCACAACCAAACATTAGCAGGAACTAAGAAAGTCTTGTGGATGATTTAGGGGAGGAAATGGGTAATCCAGAGGGAACAGAGTGAACAAAGGAATTAACTAACTTGGAGCCTTGGGGACTCCCTGAGATTGAACCACTAATGAAACTTATACAAGGGTTGGACTTATGCCCCCTCAGCACATATATAGCAGACATGCAACTTGGCCCTATATAGGTCTCACAACAACTAGAGTGGCAGCTTACCCTTACTTTTGCCTGCCTATGGATCCTGCTCACCTAACAGGGCTGTCTTGTCTGACCTTAGTGGGAGAGGTTGTGCCTAGTCCTGTAGTAATTTGAGGTGCCAGGGTGGTTTAGTTCCCCTGGAGGGACCACCCAATTCTCAGAGGTGAATGGGAAAGGATGTGGGGAGGATTGGGGTGCTGTAATCAGGATGTAAAGAGAATTAATAAATTAATTGGAGAAAAAGGAAAGAGGGAAGAGAAAGCATACAATGGGATATGTTTGAAAATAGAATACTGAACCCTATTAATTTTGATACCGAAAGTTAATAAATTAAAAGTAGGTAGACATCAGATATTTACACAAATTATAAATACCTCAAGAAAATTTACAAATGCATATTATACTGAATGAACACAATTAAAATTTTATTATAGTTTAATTTTGTGTTATACTGAGAGAAGTAAATCTTCCTCTTTAATGAAGAGTAGGGGGTTACACCACTAAGATAAGGCTGGTTATGTACAAATAGCATACTCAAGTCCTTCATAAAGAAATAAGCATCATGACCTCAGTACAATCTTCGATAAATAGATAAACACTAAGTCTTTCATAAAGAAAGAAATATCATAGCCTCAATGCAAACCTAAGTAAAAAATGAATGAAAAAAAAATCCCAGTCATATCCACATAAGAAATTTGGGGGAGAAAAGCTTATAATCAAGTAATTTACATAAGGATGCATACCTAAATTTTAAGTCTATAAAACCCTCTATCTTAGTAGAAACTGAGGAAATATAAAGAAAAAATGATGCAACATTTACTGTCAAGGAAGATACAGTTTGTAAAGTAAACTGTTGGTTGTGATTTGAGTACATGGGAAATTTGTACATTGCTAACATATAAAATCAGTGTACAAGACTGTTATTAAATATCATACAAATTAAGTAAGCTGCAGATCTTGGGTATAGCTCTTTTATGAACAAACTCCAGCCTACTCCAGGGAAGCTAACAGATGTTAATAGGTATGGGAACCCATAAAATTTTCTTACAGGCTTTTTGTTTCTTTTTATAGACTTGTTATATAGTTCAAAATATATACATATGCAAATAAATACATAAGTGAAAAAATTAGACATAACCTAAATACCCATTAGTAAGTGACTGATTAAATAAACACAGAGGATAACAAATGGATTCACTAAGTGGAGCTAGCAAGACTGCAGAAAAGAGTTTCTCTTTGTAAAACTAATGAACAAGAAGAGATAGGTCAGCAAAGAAAATGCTACATGCTAAGAAACAAAGAATGACCTCTGGGATGAATAATTTGAGACACTGACTCAAGAAATAAGATAAAGAATTATTGAGAAAACACCTGACATTACCCTTTGGCTTTCATACACACATATGTGCATACATGCATGACCACGCATGCACACACTAATACCCAAGTGATGGGAAGTCTAAACTGTGCTGAGAATCCTAAAGTTAGCATGATGTCCTCCCATGATTTAGTATCAGGACAAATAATGTTGTTAGAATACCCACATTATAAAAAAGACTTCCCTCAGATTTAAAGCAACTTCTCATCTAATTACCAATAACACAGTTCACAGATCTAGAAAAAAATTCCATAATTCATTTGAAAACACAAACAGCTCTGATTATCCAAGGTAATGCTGAGCAAAAGGAAAAATGTTGAGTGTACAAAACACCTTATGTCAAAGTGCACTACAGAGTTGTGGCAAAACATACAGTAGAATATTGTTGCTACTACAGAACAACTAGAATGGGACTAAGAACCCAGAAAATAAATCTGTATATTTGTGCTTAGCCAAAGTTGCCAAAAATATACCTTAGAGAAATACCAAGTCTTCATCAAATTGGTGTTAGGAAAACTAAGTATTAACATGTAGAAGATTAGAAGAACTTTATATCCCTCCCACCATAAAAATCCACTCAAAATAGATTAAAGAGTTTAATATGGCCAGATGCTCTGAAAATGGTGGCAGTACAAACAAGAGAAACACAACAAGGTATTTACATAAGCAATGACT
>JADRCD010220304.1:30426-45283 GCA_019843815.1 Montemys delectorum
GAAAAAAAAAAAAAACATTCAACTAAAACAAAACAAAAAACCAGGCTGTCTTCCAGGGCTGGGGCTGGGTAGACATTTTCTCCCAGGTCTGATATAGACCCTGGGGCTTGCTCCCAGAGAGGTCCTGCCTTTCTAGACCAACCACCAACCATGAGAGCCATGGGAGGAGTCTCTATCTCTAGGTACACTTGGGTTTGTGTACACCAGGTGGGAGCTGCTGTGCTCCACATTTCTCCCTTCCCAACTGTCGGCCTGCCCACTCCATTAGTAAGGTTGTAAGGAATGATTAAGGAACGCTCCCCTTTAATCTGTGGAAGTAATTTCATGTTTGTTTGAAATAGAAGATGAAAGACTCAGGGTAGGGGTGGAGTCTAGTGGAGCCCCATCTGCCCACCCTGCTGCTGGGATTCTGAGAGAATGAGGCCTGGGCACCCACTGCTAGTGGGGTCAGCAACCAGAGGGGGCACATCCAGATTGAACCACTAATCTGGATCCTGTCCAAGAAGCCCCCAGTACAGCACAGCCTGAGGGGTCTGGGAGAGACCCTTGGCCTGGCCTGAGAAGTTTCTGCTTTACTTTCTCTGAGTTCTCTCAGGTGGCCACACACACTTCAAACCACCAATAAAAAGATACACTGTCTTTGGCCTTGAGGCTCAGGACCCTCAAGGCTCTGTTGTAAAGCTGCAAGGTTAAGTTCAGAGCATCAACTGACACACCAGGCTCTGGGAAATGGCCTGTCTCTTCTAATAGTGGCCCAGCGGTGCCACAGGAGCCCTGCTGGGACTTTGATTTGGGAAAACAAACAGAAATGGCACCATAGGCCCTTCAGGTTCCCACCCCAGACCCAATTTTGTAGTAGTTGTGGTGCTGGGAGAGGCTGGCCAACAATAGCCCTCCAGTCTGTGTCCCCGTCCCCTCCTGTGCTCCTGTTCTCACTGCAAGTGTGTTCTTGTAAAAACGATTAGATTGCAATTTGTATAACGTGGTGACCCCCAAATTCAGACATTTCACCCCTTTTCTCTGGAAAGAATGTTAAGAATGCTTCTCAGCTTTTCACTGTAGGGGGGAAAGGGGGTTGTGTATGCAGAGCCTTGGCTGTCCCACAACCTGTGTGGGAACAGGGCTGCAGCTCAGAGCCCCAGGCCAAGACAGGAGCACAAACTGGGCTTGTCACTATAGAGTCAGATAAAAAGCCCCTTCGCTTGCAGCCCTTGTAGACAAAGCTGAGGTCTCCAGGAGCTGCTGCAGGCTGGGGACCTCCACACCCTAGCCTCCTGAGCCTGACTCCAGCAATTCTCTCTCCACCCAGGGAAAGATAAAGACAGATGGAGCGGCCCACAGGGTGACCCTGGTGAATGACACAGGCTAAGTATGCATGTTGAAGGAGCCCTGTTCCCCTGGCACAGCCTCTGCAGCTTTCTCTGTACCAGGAGTCACTAAAGGAAGTAATGTCCCCTCTTCTCTCCCTCCCTGAACAGTTAATTGAGCACCTTCTCTATGTAAACTATCACACTTTAGCAGAGATTACAGAGACGTGAGCTGCGCTGTAAAGTACACACTGTCCCTCTTTTCAGTGAGTGTTCTATCCAGTGAGGGTGAGAAATCTAAATTTATACTCAACCAACACAGTGGAAAAACTTTCTATGAGGAAAGTTGGCACTGGGCTAAGGGGAATGAGTGATTCTTTAGTTAGTGACGGGATTGTGACAGGCAATGAAAAGGAAGGCAATGATGGCAGTGATGAGCTTCGCAGACACGACAGTCTCTGGCATCCAAGACCACAGGCTTGTGGACAGAGCACTATGAGGCCTTGGGCAGAGTAGTAGTCTCAGATCAGCCCTCAGATTAAAGAATAAAGAAGCCAAAGCTACAGAGGAAATACCTTAAGTTAACACACCAAGAAAACAGTCCAGGTGATAGGCTGAGCTGCAGAAGCAGCCTGGTGGTATCTTGAGAGGAGTGGCGATGGCTATGTGGGCTTCAGGTAGCAGATAGCTCTACCTCTAAGCAGCTCACGTGGTTGAGTCCCTGTGTTGGGGAGGCACTACACTGAGTGCTTCATATACTCTGGCTCATGTAGTCCTTAGCATTGACCTGGGGTCTCTTAACAACACTTTACAGATGGATAAGCCAAGGCTCAGGCTGCACCTGGTAAACAGAAGTCAGCACCCCAGAATCAGGTCTGACTGCCCTATGCACACTCTTGCCGCCTGCTCTATGGTACACTCTTGCTGGTGGCTTTCTCACACACATAGTTCCTTACATATTATCTGTTCATTCCCACAGTTGGCCTGCCCCAGTAGACACATGGTCCAGCTTCAGGCCCTCACTTGTGCTTTGCAGGCCTCTGTACCTCATGAGTACCTAAGGGTCTGGTCCTCAATGGAAATAAGAGATTCAAGGGAATATATCCCAAATAAAAAAAATTTCAAATGGTTCTTTGAAAGGTTGCAGGTGCCATGGTGTACTTATAGAAGTCGGGGCAATTTAAAGGACTCAGTTATGTGTTGCCATGTAGGATCTGGGGATCAAACTCAAGTTGTCAGCCTTGATGGCAAGACTCTTTTTGCCCACTGAGCACTTGCCCCAGACTCCAAATGTAACAGTGGAGATTTGAGGCTAAAGAAGCGATGCTGAAGTTTTTCTTCCCTGCCACATCAGGTATGAGGAGAAGACACACAATGTCTGTCACATGTATGTGTGTGAGCATGCATCCCCTCCAGCACCCACCAGAGCACACGTGTTCAGACACAATGGCTCAAAGGCCAGGCAGCCAGGCAGCCCACTTTGTACTGCTAACAAGGCGACATAATTACAGGAAAGGGCAGCCGGGCAGATAAAAGGATACAAAATTTCAACATCTGTTGCCATAAAGGGATAAGGAGAAGTGAAACGCAAAGTATCAGTTTGGTGTCAGCAGGCAGAGAGCCAATTTCAAAGAGCTGAGGGGGACAGAGGGGACAAGAAAGCAAAACCAAGGGGGGAGAAAGAATAAGAAATTACAGGGTTCCTTAAAGAAGTAAAGAAAAGAGAGAATGAAAAAGCTGTCAGTAATACTTTGAAAGGAGAAGGCAGGTACTTTCAAGAGGGGCAGTCCCATAATCACTCTGACTGAAGACCAGGCCCCCATACGGGGCGGGGAGAGGAAGGCCAGGGCAGACAAAGCCACATCTGGGTGAAGTGGGGCATGCGTGATGCCCTCAGCCCACCAGGCTGGGCTGACCATAGTTTCCATCTCCATCCATGTGACCCTGCCATTCTGTCATTAGCCCTGTGTTTATATCCTGTGCTCAGCACAAGCTGAAGCCACGTTCCCAACATACTTGAGGTTGACCAGGTAGCCCTGCTCAGTATGCTCTCTCAGTGCTCAATAGGAGAGGCCATGAGGACAGATCAGGGGACAGTACTAGTGCTGACATGGGAGGGCACCTTAGGCACAGACTGGCTCCAGTATGGGGCTGCCTTGAGCAAAGCCTAGGTGGGTGGGAAACCCACCCTGCCCTTTCCCTGTGGAAAAAAAGCCTAGCAGAGAACAGTGGTGGCACCAGCCTCAGGGGACAGAGATAAAGAGTTTGTGTAGGGACATGTGAACACACACTTGCAAAGTGGTTATCCACAGAGCTCAATGCCTCTGAACAATTGAAGTCACCAAAAGGCCCCTACCTACTTCCCTACCTCAGTCCCCAGGATGGCTTATGGCCAATGACTGGACCCCTGAGGCCCCTTCAGGTCTGGGGTCATAGTAGCTAACCTGTCCCTAGCCATAGGGGACCCAGAGTGCTCTGCTCTTAGGGACCAATGCTAAATGCAGCCAGCTCAAATGCCCCTTGGTAGAAAATGCAAGTCCTATAGCAACAGCAGAGTCAGTGGTGGAAGGTGATGGCAGGCCACTCAGACCTACTCTGTCCTCCAGCAGCTAGAGATGTGTACACTCCCAGGGACTAGCCAAGTGCTTTGTTGAAATGCAGACAGAGGACACAAAGTACACTCTGATTTCTCCGAGCTTCAAGCTAAGGAATAGGATGGCTTTGCCAAGCCCAGTTCCTCAGAGCCTAGCAAGCCTACCTCAGTGGTTGGCTGTCACTAGGAGTTGGTGGCAGCTGAAAATGGATACTGGGCCTGGAGACTCAGAAATGGAATCCTGTGGACCTTGCAGCTGTGCTGTGAGCAAGAGGCCCCATCTTCCTCGTTGGAAATCCCCTTTCCTAGGGTTTAACTTAGTGTTGTTCCAATAGAGGGAAAGGCTAAAAAGGCGACACAACAGGCAAGCTCCAGCCAGCACCTTCCTTGTCCCTCTTCCCTGCTTGGCTCCCGAGTACCTGAAAGGACTGTGGTCGGTCGTTCTGAACACAGTGCTGGGTACCTGAGAGATAAAGATGGCAATAGCTCTAAAGGGGACAGAACTGGTGCCCAGTGGGAGAGCTGCACCTCCTGGGTGTCCCAGCCCCCACCACCACCTAAGGGCAGCTCAGATGCTGAGAGCTGCTCCCCCGCCCAAGACAGCACACACATAAAAGAAAATTCAGGCTGTGCTCAGGTTTCGGCGGTGACAGGTTAAAAGCAAAGCATCCAGCCAGTGCCGCATTCCGCCCAGCCAGCGTCCTGCCGGCAATACCACTCCACCTTGCAGATTGCCTGTCAGTCAGGCTTTGGTGTTATTGAAAGATCAAACTTGGTCCTGCCTGTTCATTACCTTAATCCTGTTTTCTACATGGCTTTATTATCTGCTTGGGCTTCTTTAGGAAAGACAACTTCAGAGCTGCCCTGGCCATCCATTCCTCCACCAGGGCATCTCCACACCCCCTGTCCTGCTCGGTTCTCCAAGCTGAGCACAGTTCTGGATACAGGGCAGATGTTTGCACAAGGTCTGGCGTCTCCCATGGGTGATGAGGGCAGTCTGGGGCTAGAGGCAAGGTAATACCATGTGATACAAGGGTGGCCCTGTCACAGGCAGAGCCCAGAGCTGGCCAGAAAGTACAGTGACAATAACTCATTTGGTTACAGGGCAATCAGAGACCTCAGTTGTCTTGTGCCCATTCTTATTTGGTTTCCTCTTGAGTTAAGGACAGTGTCACTGCTTGGGGTTGATGCCATCCCCATCCTGACCTTAGCCCCTCCAAAGCAGCCACAGGCAGCTGGAAGACCAGTGGTGTACCCAGACCACTGACTCTGCGCTGGGCCCAGGCAGACGAGATGATGTCACGAGCTTCAGCTGTGTGGCTGACTGAAGCTGCTAGCACAAATTCCCATTCCTGGACCACAGCCCTACTGGCAAGACCCTCTCTGCTGTGGGGCTGGCACTTCTCTTTATACTGGCAGAGGCCGCAGGTGTTCTGGAAATTGAGAGGTGAGATCCCCACAAACTCTTTGGTTCAGGGAGAAAGCAAAGGATGTAGGTGTCAGGCAGTGGGGGCATTTTCCCAGTTACTCAATCACAACAACTTTTGGTAGTTGGGGATGGTGAATTCCCATTTTTCAGTTCCCACTGTGGAAAGCAGAGTTCAGAGAGGTCCTAGATGACAGTACAGTTTTGAGTGGGAGCCCATCCGGCCACACAGCCAGAGCTTCTTGCCTTAACCGTAATCGCCAGGGGAGGAAGGACAGGTGGCAGTTGTACAGAATGAACTCATGAGAACAAACTCTACAGTATACAGGATGCCAACAGCCCCAGGACATGAGACCATAGGAACCCTAGAAGTTGTAGCTGACAGTGGTGATGTGACCACTTACTGCATTGACAAAAGCAGGAGCTCTTAAGTGAGGGAGGTCGCAGCACATCTCCCACGAGACCACACTTGGACTGCTCAGTGCTCAGTGCTCAGAGGGACTGAGTCAGAAACTGTAAGGTAAACATGACCCTGGAGCCAGCATGAGGCCAAGTCTGTAGGGCACCGCTGACACCCCACCCCCACCCCGCCCCGCTCATGTTCCTTCCTATTAACCAAACCCTGATTCTGCAACGCCTGCCTTTCTCTCTGCCAGTACTGTTATGTCTAGGGGAAGCTGGCTCTTCTCTCAAGCGAAAGAGGCAAAGCACAATGGCTCTGTCCTTGCATCTTGCCAGGGTTTGGTTTAGTTTGAACATAGCTTTGATAATTGGATGTGAGGAGAAATCCATTCAGCATTCCTGGGAAAGGCTCTTTTATTGTAAAATGGTCCCAGGCACACACAGGTCTTCCTTCTACTTTTGAGTGTTGTCTTATGAGTTGGTGGCACTACTGTAACCAAGCCTGAATGCCGGGGCAGAAGTCACCATGACTGCAGTGGCATAAAAGCAGATGGCCCTTCAAGGTCTGGAGCCACTCAACTCTGGGCTCTTAGGCATGTTTGATCGTAATTCCATTCTTAGTTGAGCTGTTTGAATTAGATTTTCATTACTTAGAGCCCAAAGCTACGGTTAACTGATGAACTTTATTTATGAAGAACAACTAAGGAATAAAATGGTGGGCTTGGGAAAAAGAAGAGCCTAGAGGAGCAGGCGCAAGGCCTCCAGACAGCTGGAGGCCTGTTCTACAGAGGAGATTCAGCTTGCTTTCTGTCTGGGCCACAGATCCAGGAAACAAATGGACCTCAATAAAGAGTGGGCATTCCGATCCCCAGAGAGACAGTGTTGTTTGGCAAGACTCTGAGCATCCTATCCCTGTTCTCAGATTTACCATCAGAATGTAGAAGAAATGCTCAATTAAGTGTCTTATATTGAGAAATCCCCTGGAGAGAGTAGCTGTGGGGCACATGCTTCAGAAAGAAGACATGAGACAGAGCTAGAGAAATGGTATGGAAGAGACAGGCAAAAACAGCCTTACAGTGTGATATTTAAAGCCCAGGGTTAGCTGAAGAGTTTGAGATGTGGCACAGCTGATTAGAGGAAAAGTCAGTAGTTTAGATCAAAATTTTAAGTTTGAAGGCTGGAGAGATGGCTCAACAAGGACACTGGCTGCTCTTCCAAAGAACCCAGGTTCAGCTCCCAGCACCCACATGGCAACTGCAACCTTCTGTACCTCCAGTTACACAGAGGTGTGGGAGGGGATTCCCACACCTCCTTCTGGCCTCTGCAGACAAATGCATGTAGGCAAAACACATACACATAAATACTGAAAGGTTTTTTGTTTTGTTTTTTTGAGACAGGGTTTCTCTGTATAGCCCTAGTTGTCCTGGAACTCACTCTGTAGACCAGGCTGGCCTCGAACTCAGAGATCCACCTGCCTCTGCCTCCCAAGTGCTGGGATTAAAGGCGTGTGACACCACTGCCCGGCCCTGAAAGTTTTTCTTAACTTAAAATTTGTTGGGGCTGGAGAGATGGCTCAACAGTTAAGAGTACTGACAGCTCTTCCAGAGGTCCTGAGTTCAATTCCCAGCAACCACATGGTGGCTCACAACCATCTGTAATGGGTATCCAATGTCTGAAGACAGTGACAGTATACCCACATATATGAAATAAATATGGCCAGAGTGAGCAGGGCCGGAAAAAATTTAAAAAGAATCTTTAAAAAATATTTTGTTCTACAAAAGACATTAAATGGACAAATTCTAGAAGATATTTGTAAATCACATATTTGACAAAAGACTAATTCTAGACTATATAAAGCTCAAAACTCGACAGTAGAAAAGCAATATAATGGGCCATGAACATGGGTGTTACATGGGCATTTTGCTAAACAGGATACACAGATGGCAAATGAGCATATGAACATATGTTCAGCATCATTAGCTATCAGAAAAAAATTAAAAATCATATCACACTAAACAGCTAAAATTAAAAAAATAGTGACAATATCAAAACACTGGTGAAGACGTAAAGAAAACCAGATACCTGGCACCCTACTGGTGGAAATGCAAAATAATAAAGATGTGCTTCAAAAAAAAAAAAAGTCTAAGCAGTTGTCTTCCTTGTCATTTGCCCAGAGAAGTAAAAGTGTATGGTCACTTGAAAAGCTATGCAGAAATGTCATAGCAGTGCATATGTCTCTCAGTGCATGACTTCTCCAGTGCAGAAAGAAGCTTTGGCGTACCTATAGACTATTATGAACAACATTCAGCAATAAAAAGGAATGAGATACTGACATGTATGTACAACATATCTATAGGTTTCATTGCAATATGCTGAGTTTTAAAAAAAACTAATCTTTTAATTATTTTGTTTTGTTTTGTTTTTCTGAGACAAAGTCTCACTGTGTAGCTCTGGCTGGCTTGGAACTCACTCTGTAGACCAGGCTGCCCTTGAACTCATAAATATCTGCCTGTCTCTGCCTTTCTTGTGCTGGGATCAAAGGTCCATGCCACCATGCCTGGCATTACAAAGCTACTCTTAAAAGGTAACAAACTATAGGTTTCATTTATATCATATCTTCAGAATAACAAAGTTAGAGGCAGAGTGCATCTGAGTGGGTGTGGGTGTTAGAGACGATGCAGGTCCAACTGGGAAGGGTAGGTGTTTGAGGGATCTCTATCTTGACTGTGGTGGTAGGAACAGAAAAGGGCCCGGGATCCCACTGCCAGTGTTCTGCTTCTGACACTATGTTATATTACTTGTTATACAAGTACCCCTCTGATCTCTCTGTAACATCCTATGAATATACAATTATTTCAAGATAAAAGTTTTTGGTTGAAAAAAATAACAAAACTAAAACAGACTAGCAGACAATCCGAGAATGCATCAAGCTTGCCGACTGGAGAACTGTGAAGAAAACCTGCTTATATTTTAATCATCCTACACATTATTTTATGGGTTCTGTAGGTCACCTTTGAAATTTTTTATGGTATAAAAATGCCCCTCTGAGGATAGATTACACAGCCAGGAACGCCTCAGAAAAGCTATATTAAGTCCAAGTAGTTACTATCAGTTGTCCATGAGCATACTCACCTGTTCCAGGTGATTTCAGGGGTCCCCTCAAGCTAACCTCAAAGAACTCCCCAAGAAACACTGCAGCTGTTGGTGGGTGTAGGTGGGATTTCTCCCGCCGCCTCTGGTACCACCAGGCTAACCAGGCAGGGGCTGCTTAGCTAGCTCTTTTTTTGTCTCCCAGCTGCTCTAGCCCTGCCTCCACTTAATGCCACTGTGGGTTTAGGAATCTCTTACCTGTTGAGGTCCCAGATTCTCAGAGGTGAGAAGTGCCCACAACAAGCTGTTCCAGTCACAAAAGAGCTGCCAAACAAAAGGAGAACAGAGTTAGAGCTGGCTTGTCAGAACTTGTGGCGGAAATGGCTACACACTAGAAATGCCGGGCTCTTTGCCCAGGGATCATGGGGTTAAGCCAGAAAAAGAAACATTGAGAGAGAATGAGGAAGTATCCCAGAAGTCTCTAAGACAACTTGGTACAGAGAGAGGTGCAGCCTCCCAGGGCTGTCTGACTAGAGGCTGTGGAGCTTCAACTGTGGATGAGCTTGCTCTTTGGACTGAGACATGTCCCCTCTGACCACAGAAGCGCAGATCTCTGCAAGCGCAGCTCTGAGTCCAAGGCAGTGTGAACTTACGAGAATGTACCTGCATGAGACTTGAGAGCTCAGTGCTATGAGACCTCTCCTAGGAGCATCTGGGACTGACCAGTGATGCCCCAATCAGATGGAGACTTTCCAGAAGGGTTTAAGAGTTGGGAAACCAGGCACGGTAGAGCACGCCTTTAATCCTAGCACTGAGGAGACAGAGGCAGGTGAATCTCTTGAGTTTGAGGCCAGAACTCAGCCTAGTCTATAAAAGAGAAACCCTGTCTCAACCCCCCACCCCAAATAATTGCAAGACTGACAAAGTTATACAGACATAGGGCAGATAGGGAAAGCAAGTGCATCTCCAAAATACATTGTAGCTTTCAGGGAGCAGGGCCAAGTAGCCAGGCTTGCTGAGGAATGAGATGTACTTGGGAAGAGTCTCTAAGGGTACTGTGGACACTGCCAACAGGCAGGGGAGAAAGAACACAGATTTCCAGAACCTCTCAGAACAGTCAACATAGACAGTCTGAGTGGTTTCATGCTGCGGAGACTCACGCACTGTGGGAAGGATCGGTCTAATGAGCCACAGTACTGGGATGAGAGCCTGAACATCTGAGCTGGAGCAGACCTTCACCATATCATTTGGGAGGGTGGAAGGGGTGGAACTGGAAGCCTAAGAAGTCTCGTGTATGTCAATCAGTAAGATTGAAGGCACTGGGGTGGGATGGGTCAGGGCCCACAGGAACTGTCCTGGGGAAGGAAGACTGGATGCATTAGTGGTACCTCAACCACGTGGGCAAGCAGCCCATTGGCCTGCACTGCCCAGCACCTGTACCTACCATGTCAGTGGGAGGTAGAGTTCTACAGAGAAGGTTCTGAAGAAGGCAGTGCGTTGGACAGTGCAGATGGTAAGGAGCTAGCTACCAGTTGGTGATGAGGGAAATGTCTGGGTAGGCACTGGCTGGTTTAAGTACCAAAATTGTAGACTAGTGCCCACCTGTCATCTCCAAACTGGGACAAAGCCAGACAAGACACCCAGGGGCTTTCATGTCTCAAGCCAAAGCTTCCTCAAGGAATATGACAGCATCCCAACTTTCTCTTCATCTACTGCCAGCAACCCTTCTACCATAAAATGGCAGAGCCAGGCAGCCACCAAGCACCAAGGAACCAAACTACAGAGTCAGGAGGTGTTCCCTTTACCTTCCTCCTCCTACACTTTTCTCTTGAGTGTAATCCATTAATAACTGGTAAAGCCAAGTACCTTGGGTTGGAAAAATAATAGCTACTTGGAAATCATTGGAGCAGGCCATTGGGCTCTCCAGCCTTTTGAGGAGTTAAGGCCAGGTGAAGGGCTCCAGCCCAGACACAGGCATCTCTTAAGGAAGTCTCTAAGGCGTTTTGGCCACAGGCCTAAATTAGCTTCAAGGTAAATCAATAGAGAAAGATGGGGGAGGAGCCTGGGAGCTGATCCCTGCCACTCCTGCAGCCCTGACTTCCCAGCAGGTGGGTAGGGGCAAAGAAGGATGCAAACCCTTCCCAGAGACTCGTCCTTTGCTTGACCCACCTACCCACTCCTGGCCCTGATCATCTGTCACCACGAAGGCCCCCTCCTCCTTAATTACGTGGAAAGAACACCTATACAGGCTTTCCCAAAGCTGTCCTTTCTCCTCTGCCTAGGTGCCTGGAAGCTAGAAGGTCTTTCTGGCACTTAGGAAGGCCTAAGAGTTTAATAATAAAGTCATGTGAACTACAGACTGCAAGCAGACTGATCAGTTCGGCAACACACCCAATCCACGGGGCTGCCTGGGCATCAAGGAGTTGCGCTAGCTATAGATGCAGTCCTATGCTTCTTGAACTCCTCCCCACTGCTGTGGCCATGCTTTGTGCCAGCCTTGTGCCCAGTGCCTGTGGTCATTATGAAGAACGTGGCAAAAGCTACTGACTAGCCACATCTGAAGGTAGATGCTGAAAGCCAGTGGGCCTGGTCAGCCTAGCCAAGGGCCGCCAGCACGAAGCACCTTCCCAGCACCATCTGGATAGAAGTGCTGAAAGGGCAATGGGGTGGGGTTGTGCCTACTGGCAGTTTCACCCCCAGTTCTCTAAGCTCCACAGCCCTTGTTCCCAAATGAAGTCTGTCCTGATCTCTTGCCGGCTTGGCGTTAGCCTAACATCTGTGCTTGATTTGCTCCATAGTTTTCACTCTCCTGGTTTCTATGCTAATCCTGTTCAAGTTCCCACCAATGAGGTGAAATGAAACACATGCATTCCCTCCATGGTTCCTCTTAAGAGGGTCTCCAGCCAGGCAGTGGTGGCTCACACCTTTAATCCCAGCACGTGGGAGGAAGAGGCAGTGGATTTCTGAGTTCTAGGCCACCCTGGTCTACAGAGTTAGTTCTAGGACAGCCAGGACTACACAGAGAACTCTGTCTTGAAAAACCAAAAGAACTGTCTGGGCCAGTGCTCTGAGCAGACCTTGGGCACAAACTCCACAGCCAGTCACAGAACACCCAGAGGAAGCTCCACTCCCAGGCGCTCTAACACACCCAGGATCAGAGGATCAGAGGTGAGGAGGAAACATGTGCCCCTACACTGGGAACAACTGGGAGCAGCAGGACCCAGGCACCCAGGAACTTCGTCAGCCCAGTGGCACGAAGTCTTCTGGTCTGTCTGGGCCAGTGCTCTGAGCAGACATTGGGGGCAAATTTTGCAGCCAGTCACACAACACCCAGAGGAAGCTCCACTCCCAAGTGCTCTAACGGGCCCAGGATCACAGGATCCAAGTATCACAGGATCAGAGACAGCTTGACTCTGAGGAGTTCTGACACAACCAGGATCACAGGAAGGACAGGCCCCAGTCAGATTTAATCAGGGCAGGTAGCACTATCGATAACCAGATGGTGGGAGGCAATCGTAAGAACATAAGCAACAGAAACCAAGGTTACTTGGCATCATCAGAACCCAATTCTCTCACCATAGCACGTCCGGGGACACACTATCACACTGGAAAAGCAAGATTCAGATCTAAAATCGCTTCTCATGATGATGATACTGAACTTTAAGAAAGACATAAATAGCGCCCTCAAAGAAATACAGGAGAACACAGGTAAACAGCTAGAAGCCCTTCAAGAGGAAACACAAAAATCCCTTAAAGAACTGCAGGAAAACGCAATCAAACAGGTGAAGGAAATGGACAAAACCATCCATGGTCTAAAAATGGAAATAGAAACAATAAAGAAATCAGAAAGGGAGACAACCCTGGAGATAGAAAACCTAGGAAAGAAATCAGGAGTCATAGATGCAAGCATCACCAACAGAATACAAGAGATAGAAGAGAGAATCTCAGGGGCAGAAGACACCATAGAAAACATTGACACAACAGTCAAAGAAAATGCAAAAAGCAAAAAGCTCCTAACCCAGAACATCCAGGAAATCCAGGATGCAATGAGAAGACCAAACCTAAGGATAATAGGTATAGGTAATAGTGAAGACTCCCAATGTAATGGGCCAGTAAATATCTTCAACAAAATTATAGACGAAAACTTGCCTAACCTAAAGAAAGAGATGCCCATGAACATACAAGAAGCCTACAGAACTCCAAATAGACTGGACCAGAAAAGAAATTCCTCCCGTCACATAATAATCAAAACACCAAATGCACTAAACAAAGAAAGAATTTTAAAAGTAGTAAGGGAAAAAGGTCAAATAACATATAAAGGCAGGCCTATCAGAATTACTCCAGAGTTCTCACCAGAGACTATGAAAGCTAGAAGATCCTGAGTAGATGTCATACAGACCCTAAGAAAACACAAATGCCAGCCCAGGCTACTATACCCAGCAAAACTCTCGATTACCATAGATTGAGAAAACAAGATATTCAATAACAAAATGAAATTTACACAATATCTTTCCACAAATCCAGGCCTATAAAGGATAATAGATGGAAAACACCAACATAAGGAGCAAAACTACACTCTAGAAGAAGAAAGTAATCTTTCAACAAACAAGTTCACCTCTAATTACTTTTTCTTAATATCTTAATATGAAAATTAATGTTACCAACATATCCTAATAGATTGAAATCCAAAAATATGAGGAATTAGAAATTTGTTAGCTGTCACCCAGTAGTCTCTCTAATTTGGTAATTGGAGAAATAGGTCCAATATTATACAATCCATATACACTTTCAGCTTGTTTGTTCGTGACAGTGTCTTGCTGTGTACAACATAATGGTCTTGAAATCATGCTTCTCCTATCTCAGCCTCTCTATTAGTAGGATTGTTTATTTGATGTTTTTACACTATACTATGGTTTTCAGAACAGCGTACATATTTCAAAAGGATTTATACAGCCAAAAGAAATGTAGACAATTAACTTGGGAGGTGGCTTGTAAGAGAACATCAAAGAGTGAGACTGAATGCTTTGCTTGACGTTTGTAGCTCTTGTATCAAGTTTGAAGAAGAGGACTCTATAAGTTACTCTTTCTCTGAGATGAATGCTTTTCCAAATTATCACAGCCAATGAACCAAATTCTTACCCTCATCCAATGTCCGTGCCACCCTCCAAGCAGAACCATTGTTCATTGAAACAGTTGGCGAATGACTTTATGGATAGACCATCTTAATACACACCATTTCTTAAATGAATGTAACCTGTTCTCTGTGGGCTGAGAATGATGACAATCATTCAAGTCAAATAGCTTTGACCATAGCAGGAAGTCTGTATCCAAAAATCGTGCCTACAATTCATTCCTTGGCGCAGCAGAACTGTCAACTCTTAGCTTAGGTACGATGGAGGTAAAAATCCTTTGGTGATATGGGGGATCATTGAAGTACAGCTTTATTACAATGAACTCCAATGTCTAAAAATTGTTCTTATTTTGGGTTTGTACTACAGTAAGAGCCAAGATTTTAAGCTCTACTAAACACAAAACATACAAACAAACAAAAAGACTATCTATTTATGCTCATTAAAAAAATACTAGCAGTAATATATTATTTTAAATATACAGTTAACATGTTTGGAGTTATTTAAAATTTATATTGAGAAAAATGTATGTATTTTCAGTATTGCTATAGACTAGCATCTACATAAGTCTGTTCAATTGAATGTTGTTTTATATCAAACAACTTTTATAATACTCATTTTTATTGTTACAATATTTTATAAATTTTAAAGAATATGACAAAATAAAAAAAAAACGAAAGGCATTGCAGGTATTGAAGGGGGGTCTTTGGGAGAAGTTGGGGTACAAAAGGGAAAGAAGAATGTGATGTAACTATTTACTTAAATTATGTTTTTAAATGTTAACAAATTCAGATAAATTGAAATCATGTATCTTTTCTCATCATAATGCAATAAAACTTAAACCAATAAATAAAAAAATGATAAACATGATTTTTTTTAGTTTCATACAAATGTATTGGTTTAAAATTGC
>JADRCD010220306.1:0-12037 GCA_019843815.1 Montemys delectorum
TGCTTTTGGGTTTCTGAGGACTCATGCCTTTCTTGGTGCTTTTCTCCCTGCCTTGTGGTTTTGTCTCAAGATGTGAGCTCACAGTTAATGCTCTTGCCTGCTGCCATTATTCTTACCATGACAGTCATGGGTTCTAACTCAAAGAAGCTGAAAGCCCCAAATAAACATTTTTACATTCTTCAATGGGCTTGCTTATAGTGTTTTATCACAGCAATAGAAAGGTGACTAAGACACAGGGTTTAGTAGTCTAAACATCATAATTCTTATATGTAGTAAGACAAGACTAATTTTCATTTTAATTCCATTAAGAATGGAAGAATCAAAGGAAGACCTTCGTGATCATCTGGAATATATTCAAAATTGTCACAGGCTTAACATCTTCAGTTTTCTCTGCACTCCTGACTGCTGTCATCGGTGTAGTTACCGTAATGTTTTTAGAAAGAAAAAATACCCTAATTTGGTGATTGATGTCCTAAAATAATATTCACCATGTTTTCAAGCTGGCCAGGATATACACAGGAATTGATTTCTCTCACCTGGTATTTCTTAAACAAATGGTAAGTCACTCCTGATCTGACATTACCAGCAGATAATCCCCCCTCTCAGAGACTGGCACAGGGCAACTCCCTCTGCTCCCAACTGCCTTTCTCCTGAACTCATGGTTTTCACACATTTTTCTCAGGCCCCCAGACAGAGCTCTGTCTCCTTTCTAGTCTTATGACAACACCTTTTTTTTGTCTGCACTTTTCAAAACTGAACTTCTCTGTGTTATATTGTAAGGTTCCATGATTTACTGAAGAATGATACCCCAGACTCAAATAGTATGTAAACACAAAGAGTATTTTATTCTGCAGAAATCTAGGGTGCTAGGGTTTCCCATTACTAAGATAGAGAGATAACCAAGTGAGCTTGCAGGCCAGATTTAAAGCACATTAGGGGAATTCCAGGATAGGTGACCTTTATCTTGCTCCATCTCTAGGGACGACATTTCAGAACCTCTAAGGTGTGGAGGCTGGTACCTGTTGCTGGGGAGGTCTGAAAACTGTTGCTAAGGAAGTAGCTAAAGAAGTCTAGAAATTGCTCCTGACCCATTCTTGACTTGCCCAGTTCTTGGAAACAGACACAAGTCTCCTGAATGGGCAATTTGAAGCCTGTCATGGAGTCAGCCTCGCCTTCTCAGTATTGGTATTTATTAATAAGCAATAGTACAAGGTTACTTCCCACCTCAATGGTTTATGTTCCTGAATGAAGGACACACACACACACACACACACACACACACACACACGGTCTTTATATTTTAATATGCCTTAAGCAGCACAATAGCTTAGCAACCGCTTAGCCTCCAAGTTGCTAGAACCTACTTCCTGCCGTAATTCTGAGTTACTACTTACCATATTCCATCTTGGCTGCTCTGGTCCCATTTGTGTGCCCTCTGTGTCTCTCCTCTCTCCATACTCTTTTAAAAGCATGGTGGATCTCCTTCTTCCTCCCCTTCCTGGTTTCAAGCAAAGAGAATCCTAAAAATCCCGCTTCTGTCCTCCCAAGCTTATTGGCTGCTGGCATCTTTATTTACCAACCAGAACCAGAACCCGGGAACCGGGGCAGGTTCCCCGGAAGCTACATACAGACCTTCTCATGCAAAGTTTTGGGAGGGAAATAATTAACATTCAGCTACTTCTCTGAACAATACTTTTTCTCTGCTCTATTTCTATCGTACATTATATAGCTATAGTCAAATTACACCCTAAGTAAAAAAGACCAAATAGCCCTCACCACCCAGCCTTCCCCACTGACTTTCTGTGGTCTCACCCTTGTTTCTTCACATTGTGTCCATGTTCAGAACCTACCTGTCTAATTTGGCCCTGAGAAATTCATTCAGGCAGATCTCACCAAAAGTCTAATTTTTAAAAAATCTAATGGCAACCTCACAATTGCACTTTCTATTCCCATTTGAATTTCTGAATATTTAAGCCTTTTTTTTCCCATTTATTCTTCTCAGGCTACATTTGTACTGTTCTGTCTTCAACACTTCCTTTTCCATTGGTGCCTAGATCACCATCCTCTCTGAACTACTTACATATCAGTGTTTATGTTGGCTAATCTTGGTTGTCAAATTGAATACAACTGAAATTAACTAAAGCCCAAACATATAGGCACACCTATGAGGGATTTTTCGAGGTGCAAGAGACCCTAAATCAAGATCATTGGCGGTCAGAGGACCCATTATAAATCTGGGCTGTCCCAACACATATACAGAGGAGGACTGCCTGTTCTGGCCTCAGTGAGAGAAGACTTGACTAATTCTCCAGAGACTTGAGGCCCCTGGGGTGGGGGAACATTCTCTTGGAGACAGGGGGACAAGGAATGGGATGAGGAACTATGGGAGGGCAGACCAGGAAAGGAATAATGACTGGACTGTAAAAAATAAAAGTAATAAAGCAAAATTTTAAAAACTGGCCAAAAATAAATAAAAAATAAAATTACTAAGCTATTCCTTCCGGTGGCAGTCCATCTTAAAGGGCACAGAAGGAGGAAGATTTTGCATTTCACCTGTCTGTCCTCATCAATGTCCCTGGCAAGTTCATTTATCCTGCTACCAAGACAGTCCTTTACTGATAGTAAATAAAAATCTATTCTTCATAATTCCAAAGTAAGCTGAAAACTGGCAGCTCTCTGCTTTCCCTGGGAGTTATAAGGACACAATTCTATCTGTCCAAGTAGAATGCTCACCACTTAATCACTTCCCAAAAGACTCCACTTTCTGATAATATCACAGTGGGGATTATATTTCAACATACATTCTAGGAGAGGTGCAAACCTTCAGACTATGGCATTTTCTAGAATGTCAGATAAGTATGATCATGTAGTATTCTGCCCTCATTTGGCTTCTTTGATTGTAAAGGTCATCCATGCTGTCTGTGTTGCCAGCTCATTGCTTTTCCTTCGGGTCTTTGCTGAGCATCATTGTACTATGTGGATGTACCACAGCCTGTTCATTCACTATTTGACAGATGGTTGTATTACTTAAAGTTTCTGATAGTCACGAACAATTGGGTTACATTAATGCTTTATTTCTCTTGGGCAAACACTTCAAGATAGGAACTTCTAGGTTGCTTAGAAGGTGTATGTTCAAAATCTTCCTAAAACAAAACAAAACAAAACAAAACAAAACAAAAACCAAACCCACTCTGTTCCTCCAGTATTTGCATTCCTGCTAGAAATTGAAAAGGATTCCAGTGGGTCTGTACCATCTGTTTATTGTATTGCCTGTCTTAAAGCACTCGCTACTCTGAACAGGTGTGTACTAGGAGTAACTCATTTTCTCAACAATGAATGTCAAGTATTCTGTTTGAATAAAGCTTACAACATTTTACCCCTCAGGAACTAAATATATAACTATCTTTAAATTTCAAATAATGTTAATACAGATTTTAATCTTTGATCCTGTTGGATTTTGAAGTCTGAAGAGGTTGTTAGGTTTTAAGCAGGAGTCCTTGTTAAGCCAATTATTAAACTGGTGATCTTTTTAAGTTGCTTTAACCCAAGACGACTCCTTTGAAAAGCAAAATAAAACCATGATGTTCACCCTGGTAGGAGCCAAGGATTAGCAAGCAGTTTCATGCTGAAGTGGCTCTCATGAAACCTTTAAACCATTTGTTTAAAAGGTTTTCCGAGTTGAAACTCTTCCACATGCCCACCATGAAACTAAAATGGACTGAAAAGATTTTCAATCTCATTTATCAGAGCATGTTTCCAGAAGAATCTCTAGATGGAGAAATCCACACAATTCTCAGGACATTCCCAACAGGCACTGAAATTCAGGCTAAACATACTTCCATTTCTTCAGCTCACAGAGAAAGCACATTTTAATATTGATTACAGGATTCTTGTGACTGTAAATTTTCTGTTTTTTTTTTTTTTAATTTTTATTTTTAATTGTTTTCTTAATTTAGGTAACCTTAAAAGCAAACTAAGACCACAGTAAATTCTGGTGAAGACAATGGAAGTTGAAGTAGAGGACACAAGTGGTGAAAGAAAGCACACTGATACAAATAATATTTATGATGGATTTTTTTAATTAGGTTAAAATTTATAGTGGATAAGAGTGTAACTCAGACTCCATACATTGCAATTGTGTTATTACAAAAAGACTTTAAATGCTTTATGCTGGTAAAGTCATTATGCTTGATGTGACTATTTTGGCATTGACGCCCCTATACTTAAAAGAAAATTTAATCTGGTGGATTTGAACAGAGTAAGTTCACAATTATCTACACTAAAAAGAGAATAAAAACAGCAACCTAAGTAATTCAAGCAGAAAATAAGCACATTATATAAAAGGGAAGTCAATTCAAAATAGATCAAATACTTAAATATAAGAACTAAAAGTGTAACTTTTAGAAAGAAAGATGAGTATAAATTAATCTTAAACAATTTAGTAAGCATAACACCTAGTGCATAGATAAAAATAAATTAGAAGAATTTATTTTACATTTAATACTCTTGGGCATCAAAAGGAATTATTATGAAAGTGAACTAAGCAAACTAAGACCACAGTAAATTCTGGTGAAGACAATGGAGGCTGAAGTAGAGGACACAAGTGGTGAAAGAAAGCACACTGATACAAATAATATTTATGATGGATTTTTTTAATTAGGTTAAAATTTAAAGCACACAGGGTATGATAGAGTCTTTGTAAACCATTCAACTGATAATGATCAAGCACCTAGCATACAGAAAGAACTCTTACAACTCAGCAAGTAAATAATAAATATTTCTCTTCTAAGCAATTGATAAATTATGTGAGTATGGATTTATTTCAAAGAGGATACACCAGGGTCAATAAATGTATGAAGAATGTTTAAATTTTTACATAATTAAAAATGCAGCTTAATCTACTCTTTGAACCTCTTCACCAAGCATAAACACTGCTAAGAGGAGCCCCTCACATGGCTCCACACACTTAGAACTGTAACATCCACCAAGTGCCCAGTTGCTCCAAGAGGCCAAACATATTAAGAGGACTGGATTCACATAGGTTTTGCCCTTGGCATTCTCACAAGTTATTTATGCCATTGTCCTATTTTTGAAATCTTGCCTTGTAGGCAGAAAACTGATTAAAAAAATATAACCCAAAATATAGCTTCAGATGTCTAGGTCCTATTATAAAGCAGGAGCAATATGAAAATCAATATAAGATGCCCCCCTCTCCAATTACTGATCCCATAGTATTGGTATCCAGGGAGAACAACTTAGAAGAATAAATTCAATACAATAAAGACTAATCAAAACTACAATGAGAGGCAAGATATCCCTTAACAATCACTAGAAGACATTATTTTACATATGTATGTATGTATGCATGTGTGTGTGTGTGCATGTGCATGAAAATAACACATCTTGTCAAAAATAGGAAAAAAGTGAATATAGGGCTATAGATGATGTGACTAGTATGAGAGATAGCACCTGCATAATTGTAACTCAGTTGACAAGCAAAAATGGATAGGGAAATTTCAGAAGTTTCCACCCATGGGTGAGGATCTATAGTTATTCAGCAGCTTTCTAGAGAGGGAGAATAGGTTTCTTCAGAGATGAACTCCTGGTAAAGTATTCAGTCCTAAATGGTCAGTTCTAAACTCATATGCACATGAACATCACTAAATGGACTCTTACACAATACTAAGTGGTGAAATGATATGTGTATGTGTGAGAGTGTATATGAGAGAGAGTGTGTGTGTGTGGTGTGTGTGTATGTGTATATATGAATTATAATAATTAAATATGTCATGAATCTGAGAAGGGAGAGAGAGAGAGAGAGAGAGAGAGAGAGAGAGAGAGAGAGAGAGAGAATCCCATGATTCTGCTGAGTTAAATATAGTTATTGGATTTCTTAGTTATTCTATTCCCAGATATATATTTAAGAGAACTAACACACACATGATGAAAGGATGTCTCAGAAATAATATGTTTTGTGATATATAAAGGAAGGGAATCTGTAGGCTTAGATATTTTAAAATCCACTTTAATTATGGGTCTTTAAAGCTTCAACTTCCCTTCTAGCCCACAACCCACCAGAGGTAGGAAAAGACAGATTAATGGAAACAGAGGTTGTGGACCTGTTTAGAAATAGTTTTTTAGAGTGATTCCAATCTTCCTTGTCAGTAGTCCAATCCACTAGGTACTCACCAAACTAAAAGCAGTATTGGCAGTCCAGTCCACTTGGTAAACACCAACCAAGAATCAGTAGCAGCGGCTTGATGATCCAGAAGATACTGAAGCTCCTCTGATCAGCATGAGCCTACAGAAGCAGCAAGAAGCAGCAAGAATGGCAGCAGAAATTCTTTGGTGAATTTCTCTCTATGGTGCCTCAACAAGCAAGAGTGTCATCAGCAAAGACCAGCATCAGAGACACCCAGTGAAAATCAGCAAAGAGTTGCAAGGCAAACCAATGCCACTGCAACATCCACCATCATGTGTCCTCTCAAGCAAAACAGCAAATGCCCTTTCACCAGAAAAGGCAGCTTCCAGAAAAACACTGTCTGTTCTCAGCAAAACACCTTCCCATTTGTCTGCTTCAGTAAAACATCCTCTCATAATACAGTTTCCAGAAAGACATCACATGACACAACTCATTCTCCAATGAAACCAGAAGTCCTACTTCAGGAATCAGTCTTTTTGTTGGAGTTACTGCCTTCCAGTAATTCACTAAAATAACCAACATGAAGGAAGGAAGGCAAGGAAGCCTATCTTTAGGCCTTTGGAAAACAAGGAGTTGCTCCTCTGGTCCCACACAGGTTAATCTACATGAAAGATGCTGTTGCTGACATATACCAAGGAATGGGTAATGTTCAGAGAAAACTATCCTACAAATGTTACCGGTGCAGAACTGAAAGAGTAGCATATCCATTGTCATTCAGCATGCTAGTGGCATTGTTGTCAAGGAGCAAGGGCGAGATTCTTGTCAAGAGAATTAATGTACATAGAGAGCACATAGAGCATAAATGGCTTCCTGAAATGGGTGAAAGTCAACAATCAGAAAATAAAGCCAGAGGGAAAGTACATGGGTTCCAGCTCAGGCTTAGCCTTTTCCACACAGAGACACATCCTGTAAGAACTAGAAGAACAGAGCCTGAGCTGCTAGAAGCTGCATTTTCTATGAATTTGTGGCTCAACTGATGCCTCACCCCAAATAAAAGACCTAGACTGTACACATTTTTTTTTTCAATTGAAATACAATATCTTCTCCTTCCACAGAGACTTTTTAAGTATATTTTCTCTGGCCGATTTCATTTTGTCTGAATCTTTCAACTTTAGCATTATTCTTGCCACAAGATGTAGCCTGGTGTGCAACAAATGCACTTTATTAATTAAAAAGTGGCCAGGTATTTATAAAATAATACAGTGGTTTCAGATGGTCCTCTGAAATCATCATGGAGCAAAGATACTGAGTAACCAGCGGAAGATCAGATATGGTGGTGCACATTTGATCCCACACACTCGAAAGACTAAGTATCTTTAGTCCTAGGCTAGCCTGAGATACTTATGAAGACCCTGTCTTGAAATGAGAGAAAATGATTATCATTATATATTTAATCTGTGGAGATACTCATTAGTTATAATTTTATTATAAATGGCTAGAGTTTTATTTAATTTTAGAATATCACACATAATATTGCAGTTGTATCATTTTCAACCTACCGTCTTTCCCTTCTAACTTTCCCATGACCCCACACCAACACATGCTCAAATACAAACATACACACACACACACACACACACACACACACAAATACACACACACAAACACACACGCACAATCAAATGTCCATCATGTGATAAATAGATTAACCAAATGTGTTATCTCTACATGATAGAATATTACTCAGCCAAAAAGTGGATAGAAATGGACAGCTTTCAAGAATCCAAAGTAGACTTCTGAGAATGAGGTACTAGCTATGAATTGCTTTGAATGCAATTCAAAACAGAACAGTAATGTAAATTAGTCTTTAGATTAATAGAACATCTCTAAATATGAAAAGGAGGAGGTTATCAATAGAAATAGAGATGCTATTGTTTAAAATAACGTAGTGAGTTTTTAAACTATGTCTTCAAAGTTTTTTTAATTAATTATTTTATTCATTTACATTCCATCCATTACCCCTTCCTGGTCCTCCCTCCCACACAGTTCCTTATCCCATGCTCCCCCCCACTTGCCTCTGAGAGGGTGGCCTCCCAGGCAATCCCCTCCCTGGGACCTCAAGTCTCTAGAGGATTTTCTTCCATTGAGGCCAAACCAGGCAATTCTCTATTATATATATGATATTTTTAAGTTGGCAAGTGCTAACTCAAAACCCAAGGTTATATAGCTTTCATTTTTCTACAAAAGCTACAGAATTGATATGTATTATTGAGAATGTTAAGTATATTCTGGGTGGTTGGTTTTTGTTTGATATCTGTCCCCAACACACACTAATTCTAATTCTTTACAGAAGATTTCATTGTCTTGCTTATAGCAGATTTTCAGTAAATCGTGTCAGGTAAATATTTATAGAAAGCAAAATTTATGACAAAAGCTTCATTTCTTTGGTTCATTTGAGATATACTACAAATTTTAATTTATTTTTTGAATAATGACTTTTTCTATCTAAATTCCTGGAGCAGTGTATTATGTATAAGATTGAAATTTTAGGCTTAAAAGAAAAAAAAATATAAAATATATTTTGAATCTCTGTTAAAAATGTGTATATGACATATGCATTCTGCAAGGTAAATTTGGGTTTGGAGAGGTGAATTAACCAGAATTGTTCTTTCATAATCCTCTTAAAATCATGCTGACAAACAACCCAGATGGCCCTCAACAGAGGAATGAATACAGAAAATGTGGTACATCTACACAATAGAATACTATTCAGCTATTAAAAACAATAAATTTATGAAATTCTTAGGGAAATGGATGGATCTGGAGAATACCATCCTGAGTGAGGTAACCCAATCACAAAAGAACACATATGGTATGCATTATCTGAGAAGTGGATATTAGCCCAGAAGATTGGAATACACAAAGTACAAACCACAAACCACAAGAAACTCAAGAAGAAGGAATACCAAAGTGTAGATACTTCATTCCTTTTTAAAAGGGGGAACAGAATACCCAGGGAAGGAGTTGTAGAGACAAACTATGGAGCAGAGACTAAAGCGGAGACTGCTCCACCTGGGAATCCTTCCCATATTCAATCATCAAATCTAGACACTATTGTGGATGCCAGCAAGTACTGACTGACAGGAGCCTAATATAGCTGTCTCCTGAGAGGCTCTGACAGTACCCGACTAATACCGAAGTAGAGGCTCCCAGCCATCCATTGGACTGAGTACAGGGTCCCCAATGAAGGAGCTAGAGAAAGGACCCAAGGAACTGAAAGGTTTGCAGCCCCCTTAGGACAAGCAACAATATGAACTAACTAGTACCCTCAGAGCTCCCAGGGACTAAACCACCAACCAAAGAGTACACATGATGGGACTGATGGCTCCAGTAGCGTATGTATAGCAGAGGATGGCCAAGTTGGTCATCAGTAGGAGGAGAGGCCCTTGGCCCTGTGAAGGTTCTATGCCCCAGTGTAGGGGAATGCCAGGGCCAGGAAGCTGGAGAGGGTGGGTTGGAGAGTAGGGGGAGGGGGAGGGAACTGTATTTTGTTGTTATTGTTGTTGTTGTTTTTGTTTTTGTTTTTTTTTATTTCTATTTTATTTCATTTTATTTCTTTTTTCGGAGGGGAAACTGGGAAAGGAGATATCATATGACATGTAAATAAAGAGAATATCTAATAAAAAAAAAGAAAAGTCCAAAAAAAATCATGCTGACAGTAATACTACACTATTGATAAATTGAAGGGATAACAGAATCATTGCCTAGTGATACATATTAAAAGACAGATTTGTGCTATTAATCTGCTTTAGAAAACTGGGCATAAATGACAGGTAATATTTTTATATGAATAAATTTTGCCTAGATATATTAATATTATCATTCTCTAGGCTTAAATGATCAACAAGGTCACATCTTCAAATAGTGCCATTCCCTAGGCCAAGCATATTCAAACAACCCCAGGGGGTATAATTGCACCCCTTACAGCAGGAGTGAGCCCCGCAAACCCATGATTAACTCTAATTACTTTAAAAGTTCTTGACATCCCAGAATAATCAAGAGATAGGATCCTTGACAGTCTGTGAGGCTCCTTGCTACAATAGTGTGTACCAGTCCAAAGGAATCACTAACTTGTGTCAGCTTCTACAGTTTAAAGACACCAATTTTTAAGTAAAAATTAGAATTCAATCAAAGCTGTTCATGACAATTTAGAAGATGTAATTAAATTTGACTGCTTAGCTAGCATGCAAACAAAAATAATTTGACAGATAGGAATAGACAATGGAATTATTAAATACAGCCTGTCATTCAGAAAGTCGGGATGAAAATAATATTTGGTAAAATTTAGAGTTAGAGTAACTAAAACTGAGGTTTTCTAACTTGACTTTACTCTGCTCATACATGTAAAAACCTTAAAGGACTTTGATATCATTTATGAACCATCGTCAAAGTTACAAGGAGAATGACTCTCAGAAATGAGTAGAGAGAAGCCAAAAGCAACTTGGAGTCACAAAATTAATAAAGAGGCTTGTTAAGGGAAAAAATGAGTTTAGCTAGCATGGCCAGGATGGCAACAAAAGAGTCAAAACTTCACATGGAATATACTCCTGTTTGTGGGCCAACTAGGGCTCATGGAGCTCTGGTGAGGGTAGCGAGCATTTTAAAACATGGCAGACTTTCTGCAAGGCACACAGCAAGCACTACCTTAAGTAGCGACAGAAAAAAATGCACGGCTTCACTGGCCATCCAGGGACAGCAGCATTCCAACAGGAAACAGAGCAGCTATGGTGGCCAGATTAGGACTGTATAGACAAGAGGGCTAAAAGCGAAGAAGACTGCGGTAAAGGCTGAACACGTGCAGCCTAACTACAGAATGCATTAAATGTAAACTTTTTGAATTCACATGTGATGAGAAGAGAAAGGGCCAAGCGATCTGATTCAAAGCTGATTTGGTTGCAAGAACGCTAACATCTGGGGGCATAAGGGCAAATATTTAGAAAGCAGGTAGGGCTATGCTAGGTGACAGCTGTGTAAGTTCTCCGTCCCTGGGTAGCTGGCTGGGCTTAGAGTATCAGGAGTGATTTCCCCCTTGTTGAGTGGATCATAAGTCCTAGTTGAGAGTTTTTGGTTAGCACAACGGTATATGTGTCACTTCTGCATTCTTATGACTATCAGTTAATGAAAAAAGAAGCCATGAGTCTGAAAGAGAACAAGGGGGGAGGTATATGGGAGGGCTTAGAGGGGGGAAAGGCTAGAGGGAAATGACATAAGTAAATTCTTGTTATTTTGTTTTTATATACTGTTTTCTAAAGCGACAGAGCAAGAATGAATATGGATTTGAGTGAGAGAGGAGGTAGGGAAGCTCTGGGGGAAGCAGGGGAGGGGCAACCATAATCAGAATATAGTATATGAAAAAATGTACTTCTAATAGAAAATAAAATATCTTTAAAATTTATTCTATGTATATGAGTACACTGTGGCTGTCTTTAGACACACCAGAAGAGGACATCAGGTCCCATTACAGATGGTTATGAGTCACTATGTGATTGCTGGGAATTGAACTCTGCACCTCTCAGAGGTCAGTCAGTGCTCCTAACTGCTGAGCCATCTCTCCAGCCCAATAAAATTATTTTAAAGGACAATAAAATCATGAGGTTATATTTTAAAATGTACACAGGGCTGTTGATAATAAAGTTAAAGGGTAATTTCAGTGTAGTTGAAAATTAGTATAAAATATGAAGTGAATTATATGAAATGAGGACATGGTTAAAGTGAAGATTAAAACTACATGTGTAGAGAGCCACGCCTGAGCTGGCTCAATCGCCATTACAACATGGCGCCGGCATCCGGTGTCCTCTCCCTGTAAACAAGTAGTCTGCGCATGTGCTAAGGGCC
>JADRCD010220309.1:0-18690 GCA_019843815.1 Montemys delectorum
AGAGCTACACCCTCAGGATGCTGTGTGTCTTGATGCCTGGTGATACCCAGGGCGGCAGAGCAGACCGTCTGGACGGGTGGGTGCATTGTCAGGATGGGTCCATGCTCTCTTGACTCTTTCCGTATTCGTCTCTGTTGTTCTTTGACATGCT
The DNA here is from genome assembly GCA_019843815.1 of Montemys delectorum. NCBI lineage: Eukaryota > Metazoa > Chordata > Mammalia > Rodentia > Muridae > Montemys > Montemys delectorum. The sequence continues at coordinate 152 of JADRCD010220309.1, forward strand.
TGAGTGTAGGATGAAAAGGAACGGATCATGCCAAAGACATGAAATAGTTCTAAAATAAAATCAAGGCAGGGATTTCTCCTAAGAGGCTCTCCAAAAAGAGCCCTGCAGGAGAAAACAGCATCTTAAATCTTCACAGTAGATGCAGCAATAAACTCCAGAGGACTCCTTCAGCTCTGATCAATACAGAGACCTGGCAGCACATCGCAGGTGGAGCTCATCAGGAAGCAGCATGGGCAGGGCTGCACAGGACACTCTCTGTCCCAGGGTGATGCGGCCAGGCTCTAGACTTGGTCTGCTTTGCTTGCTACTGTTGTGGTAAACACCATGACCAAAAACAACCTGGGAAGGAAAGGGTTTATTTCATTGTACACTTCACCGTCCATCATGGTCGGGGTGGGAGGTGGAAGCTGGGAAGGGAACTCATAGAAGGAACCTGAAGGCTGGAGCCGGAACCAAGGCCATCAAGAGGAACGCTGCTTCCCGGTTTGCTTCCTATGGATTACTCAGTTTGCTCTCTTATAGCTCAGTACCGCCTGCCCAGGGGTGGCACCAGCCACAGTGAGCTGGGAGAATGTTTCCGTTTTCCTAGCACACACATCAGTGTTGATCTTCGAAGGTTCCCAATCAACCTGTTCATCTGAGACCTAGTCTTATTTGTAGAGCAATTTCTTAAGTTATATCTTTTAAATATTATGCTGTGGGTTATCTGTTTCTTGGGACACTATCTTAGTACATGTTGGCTTTTTCTTGTCCGCTGCTATGTCACTCTTTTCTTCTGATCCTTTCTGCTTCTCTGCTCTTGTTTTACTTTTCTTTGCTGTTTTCCTGTCTTGAAGTTTATTATCAGATTTCCATTTAATACTACTCACTTGGTCCCTTAAAGCTTATCCATAATTTACTTCTGTAGCTATTTATCCCATAAATAATCCTGCAGTGTCGATGATGTCATGGACAGTATTATTCTGCAGATAGGAACACTGAGAAACAGAGAAATGTTTTCTATCAGGGTGCAAGGCTCTAACAGAATATAATCCTAACTCTTTTTCTCCTGAACATATGTCATCTTGTCAAAGAAGGACTGTGTATTTGGAAGGAGCTGGTCCTACTAAATTTCAAAATGAGCAAGTTTTCTAGATAGATATTTGTAAAGAAAGAAAAAGATATAGTTTTTTTTCTTTCTACTCCGTGGTAAGCCAATATACACAGCACACCTTTGGAAGAATGTTACTTTCTGAACTGTTAACAGGGAATATCTCTACCATATGTCAAGAGTATATACATAAGAGAGGCCATTCTCACATACTCTGACAGTTTATTGGTTTGCTTGTTTTAGTGCCCAGAAATCAAATATTTTAAAATTTTACAGTGACTTTGACAATTTACATATCTGAGCCATCCACTGAGCAACTTTTAATATGTGAGAAAAATATTCATTCACATAAATTAAATCTTATAAAGAAGAAAATCACATGTGCATAAAAGTCAATCACACAAACTCAAACATTACTATAGAAATAAGGCACACTGTGAAAATGCAATCCTCACAAGAAATACAAATAGCATACATATAACTATATATATGCATGTACTTGAATATACACACATAGCATGCTAAAATAAAAATTAAGCAGTACATGACAATAATATATATGTCTTACTTAGTAGTATCGGATCAATAAAAGAAAGGACCATGTTCTATCACGTGGCTATCAATTCTGGGGGAAGCACAAGCCTTACACACAAACGTGTACTAAATGGTTACAGGGCTGATTAACCCCCCAGGGCAGAAACAGAGGCAGTGACGGTGAGGACTAAGCACAGGCTCATGAAGAGCTCAAGGCGGCTTAAGCCACTTCCACAGGACTGTAAGCTTCCTCCCCTGTCTCATCAGAAGTGGCCTGGAGATCTCTGATGTAATCCTTTACCATGATGGAGTAAAGGTTAACAAAGCCGGTACACGGGAATTCAATCAAAGCTCATTTTCCCTTGCCCTGCGGTAGAAATAGCAGATAGGCCTTTTACTGGCATTAAGGTGAGGTTTTTTTGTTTTTTTTTTTTGTTTTTTTTTTTTGGCGTCTCACACATGATCAGAAAGCCACTTAAATTTAGAGGCTTATCTTAGAATTGAGGAAGCTGGGGACCAGGAGTTTGCACCTGTCAGTGGTCACTCCCCTAGTCTGGTTATTGCCAGCTGCGGCAGTCATATTCTGTCACTGTCTTTCTGGTCAGAAAGGTGGGGGGAGGGGGAGAGGTACTGAGAGAAAGACACATGTAACGGAGGTAGGAGGTAGACTAGCTCTTCCTCAGGGAACAGTGCTTTTCTTGAGCTATATAGCCTGACGCTTCCAAGCCAGGGGAAGCGCTAAACCCCACAATTCAATCCCATTTCAAATGCAGAAGCATTAGGGAGCTAAGCCAGGCGCCGCCCAGTGGGTGGTGTCAAGATGACTAATCTCTAATTATATCCTAGGAGTGACAGCAAAGGCGGGTGAGCCTAGGCACTCAGCTGTCAGGCGAAAGGGCAGAGGTCAGGAGGGAGTGGCTGGTGACAGGTGCAGTTGGGGGCAGACCAGGAGAGGCCTGGAGATGGTTATGGGAAGCGCAGGGCGCAGTCTGGAAGCTCTTAGGTGCTGTTGCCAGCAAGTGCAACTGCATTCTCCTGATTCCCAAATAGCAATGCCCCCCCCCCCCCCCCCCCACCCCCTATCCCTGCTCCCTCACTGCAACCCTGCCCCAGCCAAGTCTCTTAAGGGCTCTGTCAGTCTTCTCAGAGCTGGGCTAGACCCACAACAGCTGCTCAGGCCACGTGAGACCTACAAGGTCTGAAGCCGAATAATAAGGGGATGAATATTTCCACGCAGGAATTACATGACTGGATCAGGGAATGTAAAACACCGGGCCTCACAAATAAATAGCTTTGTGGGTAGAATGCTCAAAGCAAGTCATGGCTTCCCAGACTCTCTCTGACATCAGCCCTACTTACATTCTGAAGAAGCTTGGGAAACCGCGGATGCTGCACCCTTGGCCAACAGGACTAGTCTGCAGTTTGCTACATCGTCAATACAAGTGGCGTGATTTTGTGCTTCCCTGAGCAGTTTTCTGTAATTGAGAATCCCTGAACTAAGAGCAGACAAAACACAACCAGCCAAACGGTACTAGGGTGAAAAACAATGGTTACAAAGAGGAAGAACGCCTGTGCTTGGATTAAATTCCTTACAGTCCTCACGTGACTGGCTCTTTAAAATAAGAAATGCTTTAAAATGGAAAAGCAACCATGTGTTGAAGATAAGGAAGAACAGACGAAGAAAATTTACCTCACATATTTCTCTGACACATAAGCTTTCCATTTGAGCCCTTAGACCCTTCTAGAAATGAAGCCTATTTGACCTTGCAACTTGCTCGTGGGAGTTGGCTGCAGAAAGGATGACACCCATACAAAAAGGGAGGTTTCTGCCACAGTGAGTCCTCTGAGCAAAGGCCTGGATAGAATGTGAGCCACGCAATGTCGCCAAGTCAGTGGCTCACGGAGAGAGAACTCTGAGCACAATGGCCCTGGGGAGGCCAAGTCCAGGAGCCGAAGAAGCACAGCCCAGGAGGAAGAAAGCTGTCAGAAACGGTGTTGTCCTGGGAGATCGGGATTGTAAAAGATCTCCTAACGTGTGGTCGGGATTTTGTTTGTTCGCTGAGTGGGTTGAGACCCCACTGCAAAGGGATGGATGGCATACTTGGAGGCTGCGGCTACCGCTCAGTTAGCAGAGTGCTTGTGTGGTTTGCATGAGGCTTTGGGGTCTATCTCCAGCATCCCAAAAACTGAGAGTGCATACCTGTGAGCTCTTTACTTGGGAGCTAGAAGCAGGAGGCTCCCAAGTTCAAGTGAATGCCCAAATAGTGAATTTGAGGCCAGACCCTGTCTCAACTAGTAAGTAAGTAAATAAATAGAGAATCAGATTTAAATATTGAAAGTCTGTTCTGGCTGGTACAAGAACAAAAGCAAACTTTTAGTAGCAGGGGACTGGGGTGAGTGCAGCCACATCGACTGTGGCTTGGATCAGGGTGGTCACAGCAGAGTGGAGAGGAAGTAGCCGGGTTTAGCAATCCAGCACTGAGAAATGAAAAGACAGCCAGGCAATCATACGGACAGTAAAAAGAGCCAAGGAGGCTTAGAAACAATGGACTTGCTTTCGGTAAGTGGGATGGAGGGCAAAGGTAGAACAGAAAGCAAAGGGGTCAGCTTCTATCTCCATCACAAAGGCCTCTAAGGCACCATCCTCCCACATAGTATGTTAATTAGCCCTAAGTCCTGGGCCACCAGGTGTCCTTTAACTGAATATGGACCTTCTGCATCCTGCTCACGTTCCTGTAGACAGAAAAGGTTTGATTGAACGGTATTTTCAATGGAGTCTCTCTTTTTTTTTTAATCTTGTGTGTGAGACATCAGACCAAGGGTCACCTTTTATTTTACTTGAGCAACAAATTCCTGTTTTCCAGGCAGATTCTGAACTGTTAACAAAATAGTAGACTTCAAAGCCCTTTCAGGCAATCTCTTTACCCATAAGAGGGTCAGTCAGGCCAAAGACAGAGTCCTGGAGCACTCACAGGGAGCACTCACAGGGAGCACTCACAGGGAGTGAGTCTCTTCTGGGGTCGAGGCTCCAGTGCTGTGGGTTTCAAAGACCCTTGTCTTCCACAGCTTTATAACTCCCCAGGTAAATGAGACACTCACTTGTGTAAATTCACAGAAAAGAGACTGAGACCAGCATCCTACGAAGGACAATGGTGGGTTTAATGTTATCATTACACACAGGGGTTGCTGGTTTTCAGACCTGCCAATACTTTCCTCCCATCATCCTTTCCTCTTTTGTCTCTCCTCCCTGTCCCCCTCTTCCCCACCCTCTCCCTTCTCCTCCCCCTCCTCTTAAACCCAAGATCAATAGTTATCATCAAAGGTTTTGATTTCTGCCTGGAACACTCAGGAAGTGGCCCAGCAGCTGCTTCACCAGTTCTGGGAGGAATCCATTGGTGCAAACCTCCTTGCTTCTATTGGCTTCAGATAGAAACAGCAATGACAACATCAGCCACACCAGTAACAACAGAAGCCGACACATACAGTGTTTCTGAGCACTTGGCCCATTCTCTAATCTTGGCCCACAGCCTTGCCAAGAAGGTCCCGCTAATTCTGTTTTAACTGATCAGGACGTTGAAGCATAGGGGTCTAAGTGACCCTGACTGGCCACCCAGTAGTAAGTTACATAGGTTGGACTTCAGCTTAGGTTTGCAGGGTTCCAAAGTTTTTGACCACTTAATCAGATCACTGGTACAACCCAGGTTAAAATTCCCATTTAAATGATTTTATTATTGTAGTCAGAAGAGAAGGCAAAGGAATTATCTACACAGAAGATTGATATAAAGCAAACAGCTCGTCTGAATGATTGATATAGCAACAGCCATGTGCAGGGCTTGGGTTACCTTGATGGGACCACAACGGAGACAAAAATCTGTTTGGGTGAGTTTGCTCCAACAGAGAGCAGTCTTTTAGAGGGAGTACAAACTAATGCAAACTCGTGGGTCAGGGTATTCTGGTGAAGGCAGCAGCTGTGGACCTGTGGTTAGTAAATAAGCAAGATCATTTTTTGAGACATAGTGGGCCTCTGTCCTCTGACCATGGCATGACTTCAGCCAGAGCAATATGAAGAAGCCATTCATGAGATCACGGCTATTGTCTTACCCCAGACTTGGGGAGTCATCAGACACTCATCTGAGGTTCCAGCCACCACTCCCTCTTAACCCCTGGCTTAATGTGCTTTTGTGGGGAGATCCAAAGTTGATTGTGGTTTGAGACCGCAGCGATTTGGCTTTCCTGACTCATCTCCCATTCTAGGGTAGGGCTTTTGTGTCATGTCGGTCTTCAGAGTCATCCAAAACTCCTCTAAGTGATTTGATTAAATTCATTAGTTCACCCAGTTGGACTTGGATGGCACTGGGTTTCGTGACCTGGTGGATGTCGCATCTCAGGCAATTAGACACTTTCTATATGCCCCCAGGGGAAATAATCCAACGAGTATCATTTAAAAATTAATCAGATTTATTTATCGAGTGTGATCCCAGTAGAATGTCATGGTATGTGTGGATATCAGGAGACATCTCATAGGCAACGGTTTTCTCCCTCCAACAAACGGATCCTGGAGATTGAACTCAAGCTACCAGGCTTGGCAGGGAAGGTTTTTACCTGCTGAGCCATCTCACTGGCCCCGAGATCAGTCTTTGGATGCTGTCATGCTATAAGGTGGCGAGGTGTCTCTACACAAACGCCCACTGGTCCCACTGCCCTGGGCAAGTTACAGAATTGGACAAAGCAAGGTGTGCTATTATTGCCAAAGTTTTAGATTTAAAGTAGATCAACTTACAGGCCAAATTTTCTCCAGAGTCCTTTGAAGACAACATAGACTCAAATATATAGACCAATATCTAAGCAAAATACTAAATGAGAATACTAAATGGGCATTTCAAAAGCTTAGAATTCCCAGCACCAAGAAAAATATGCAAGCCTAAATGAAAACTAGACTTGGCTTTGTGTGAGTCATGTAACAGCGCTTGTCACCAAACCCCCAAGACTTTGTGATGTTTCCGAGGTTAAGAATGCAGAGCCATGGGGCTGAGAGATAGCTCCAGAGAACCTGGGCTGGGTCCCTGCATGATTGTCTCACAACTGTCTGTAATTACAGTTCAAGAGGGCTCTGACGCCCTCTCGTGGCCTTTGTGGGCAGTGCACACATAGGGTGTACAAACACAGACAGGCAAAACACTCAATGCACATGAAATTTCAAAGAAATAAAAGGTGCCTGTGAACAGCCTTGCAAATGGCTCTGGCCAGATTGTGCCTCTGCGCTCCTGATTACCATCTCTAAGGGATTCATGCTTTCCCACTGCTGATCGATCAGCCTGGTCATTACCAATATGTCCTTGCCATTATAACTGAAGTTATTCTGGGCTTCAGACCTTGAGTGGGCTCTCAGTGTTTGAAAAAGTATTGATCCTAATATCCAAGGGCTCAGAATATTGAAAAGCTTCTATTTATTCTCAGCCATAAAGTATCCCATTCTCATTTTAAGAATTACAGTTGTTTCCCAGAGCTATTTTTGTTTGTGGAGGTGTTAATTATTTCCTGGGCTAAATCCTGACAGCTGACCTAATTATCACAGGTCTATGCCTGAGATTGCTTTATGATGGCTCTGACTCAGCTCCCCTGAGGGACTGACCTAAAACTTTTCTTTGTAAAACTGGAAAATGCAATCCTATAGTTGGTTTACCACAATAGTTTCCATCCTCTGGGCCTTCATCTTCAACCTTATCCTCCAACCCAGTCTGCTCTCAAAGTAGCCTGACACTCCTCTGTGAAAACCTCCATTCACTCAGGGAGAGGAGACAGAGCAACTGCCTAGGCCCCGGAGTGGCTCCCGTTAGATGTCACAATCAATGCCGAGCAAAGGAAAGCACTACAGAAAGAAAGACAACATTCTATGATAATTTTCCACAGACATGGCTGGGGTCAAGGTGGTGGCTCATTAGCATCGATAGGGAAGAGCTGCCCTTGAATCTTTCTTGTCCTGGCTGTTGCATCGCATACTTGCTTTGTGATAGCTCCTAGAGTCACAGTCCTAGGACGGGTGTACCTTCCAGCAGGTTAATTGCACTGAAGCACAAATTTGAAGCAGAAAATGGGAGAAGAAACAGGTGTTGAGCAACCCTTCCCAGGGGCTGCTCCCAGGGAAAGAAAGGCTGGAGTTACAAGTGGGCTGTGTTTTATTTACTAAGTGGGAGACTTTAAGGATGTTTATTTTGTTTTTTAATGGGACATTAAAACTGCTACGTAGGTGATGCCCCCTGGGCTATGGGACTTATTCCACACAAAGCAAGCCTTCGGTGTCCAGGAGCAGGAAAACACAGCTGCTGGAGGGGCTCCCTTCCTTGTACCTGGGAAAGTGTGAGACAGAGGTAGATAGAAGGTCCTCAAGCGAAGTGCAAAGGGAGACAACTGAGTCACAGAGCCACAATGTGGACAGAGCAGTGCTTGGTAAGTGACCTGGAAAGCCTTGTCCTCGGGTTGTAAGTACACTGAGCAGGCATCGAGGGACGGGGCTGGTTACACTGGCCTTTCATGTGATCCTTTCTGGTCACAGATCTTTGGGGACTGCTTTCACCTGACAGTGCTGGAGCACACCTTGATATGATGTGGATAGAAAAGGCTCTGGAGGAGGAGGAGGACCTCAAAACACAACAAATTCCTAGAAATGAAAATGTGGAATTCAGAATTAGGGCCATCAGAAAGGTAACTTCGTCTGAAATCCTGTCCTTGTATAATAAACATTTTGCTTTCTCTGGACAGTATTGCTATGTATGAACTGTCAAAGAGGTGAAAATTGCTCAGTCTCTCTTTTTAAACTTCTAGTGTTTTTTGTTGTTGTTATTTTACTTATTTACATTTCAAATGTTGTCCTCCTTCCTGGCTTCCCCTCCACAAACCCTCCCATCAACAATAAGAGAACTTCAAGAGAAATCACCATCCCTGACCTCAGTTATACTAACTACAGAGCAATATTTTTTTTTAAAACAAAACAAAACAAAAAAACAGAAAACAAAAAGTGAATAGTATTGGTACAGAGACAGACAGGCAGATCAATGGAATAAAATTAAAGACTAAGAAATAAACATACCTATGGTCACTTGATCGTTGACAAAGGAGCTAAAACCATCCAGTGGAAAAAAAAGACAGCATATTCAACAAATGGTGCTGGTTCAACTGACAGTTAGCATGTAGAAGAATGCAAATTGATCAGCTCTTATCTCCTTGTACAAAGCTTAAGTCCAAGTGGATCAAGGACCTCCACATACAACCAGATACACTGAATCTAATAGAGGAGAAAGTGGGGAAGAGACTAGAATATATGGGCCGAGGGAAAAATTCCTGAACAAAACACCAATGGCTTGTGCTGTAAGATCAATAATCGACAAATAGGACCTCAAAATTGCAAAGCTTCTGTAAAGCAAAGGACACTGTCAATAAGACCAAAAGGCAACCAACAGATTGGGAAAAGAACCAATCCTATATCAGATAGAGGACTAATATCCAATATATACAAAGAACTCAAGAAGTTAGACTCCAGAGAACCAAATAATCCTATTAAAAATGGGGTATAGAGCTAAGCAAAGAATTCTCAACTGATGAATATAGAATGGCCAAGAAGCACCTAAAGAAATGTTCAACATCCTTAGTCATCAGGGAAATGCAAATCAAAATGACCCGGAGATTCTACCTCACGCCAATCAGATTGGCTAAGATCAAAAACTCAGGTGACAGTAGATGGAGGAAGAGGAGCACTCCTCCATTTTTGGTGGGACTGCTAGCTGGTACAACCACTCTGGAAATTATCATCAGAAAATTGGAAATAGTTCTACCTGAAGACCCAGCTATACCACTCCTGGGCATATATCCAGATGATGATCCAATGTATAACAAGGACACATACTCCACTATGTTCATAGCAGCCTTATTTATAATAGCCAGAAGCTGGAAACAACCCATACGTCCCTCAACAGAAGAATGGATACAGAAAATGTGGTACATCTACACAATGGAGTACTACTCAGCTATTAAAAACAATGCCTTCATGAAATTTGCAGGCAAATGGATGGAATTAGAAAATATCATCTTGAGCGAGGTAACCCAGACACAAAAGTACATACACGGTGTGTACTCACTGATAAGTGAGTATTAGCCCAAAAGCTCAGAATACCCATGGTACAACTCATAGACCATATGAAGTTTAAGAAGAAGGAAGGCCAAAGTATAGATGCTTCAGTCTTACTTAGAAGGGGGGAACAAAATAATCACGAGAGATAAAGGAAGTGAGGGAGAGAGCAGGGGGAGGGAAAAGGGGGGACAGGATCAAGTATAGGAAGAGACAGGAGAGAAGTACCGTGGGTCAGGAAATTGAACAGAAATATGCAGCAGTGGTGGATGGGGAACTGGCAGTAGCCACTAGAAAAGTCCCAGATGCCAGAGAAGCAAGAGGTTCCCAGGACACAAGCCAGCTGTTGTTGTTAACATCTTTTCAAATATATTTTCCTTTCGTTGCTCCTTAATGGCAAGCTAGCTATGACCTCTGCCCATTTTTCTCTCTGGTCACTTATCTTTTCTGTATGAACTTGAAGAGTGCTTTGCATGTTAGGGAAACAAGCCATTTGACAGTCATATTTATTGAAAATGTGTGCCTGCATGGGTGGGGATGTGTAAACATGTAGACTTAGGCATCATTGTTACTCTTTGAAAGAAGTCACCACTTCATATTTATAAAAATGGACGTCTGTTTTAAGGGCTTTACGTCTTCTTCTTCTTTTTTTTTTTTCTTTTTTCAAGACAGGGTTTCTCTGTGTAGCCCTGGCTGTCCTGGAACTCACTCTGTAGACCAGACTGGCTTTGAAATCAGAAATCCACCTGCCTCTGTCTCCCAAGTGCTGGGATTAAAGACATGCGTCACCACCGCCAGGCTTACATCTTCATTTTTAAATTCCCAACATCTATTATATACCATGGATTGATTTTTTTTTTTTGCTAAAATGCAATACAGCTTTATCCCTGCTCTTTCCCTTCCAAGTGGCTAGTCAGTGACCCCCGTGCTCCTTTAGATTATCCTGCTTTCCCCTAGCACACTAGAAATGCCAACGTTATCTATCCTCCCTGTCTCAGAAAAGTGCTTATAATTTAACTGGAGGGAGTAAGCCTCCTCGAGATCCAGGCGTACCTCATGCACCTAAGGGCTTGAACTTGTTACTTCCCATACTTAGGACACGGGGCTCTGAAATCTGGGTCTGAAATTACATAAATCCCAGTCTCCTGCTATGCTTCTGGGTTTTTAACACATTAATGTCCTTCTTAGACAATATTGACTGGAGGTGGATGACTACTCAACAAATAATTACTTAGGTCCTTCACTACTTGTTGTAAAAATGGAGATTGATTACTCTGGGAAGGCTCTGTAAGTCCCTGGAAATGGCTGCCCTTTGTAAACAATGTTACATCCTTTCTTTAAGAGCTCTCAGTCCTCTTTCTGTCTTTGTTTGTTTTTGTTTGTTTTTTCCACTGTCCATGTATGCTACTCCATGGTAATGTGACTGAGGCTTCAAGCAAAGTGTTTACTGGAAAGAAGGCCATCATGATCTCTAAAATTGAGTCCACACTTTACCTACTTGTCTTCCGAACCGTTCACACTGATATGGACATCAGAGGCCAGTGTGAATGAGTTCTCTCCGTGTGACCACAAAGAAACCAAAACATTCACATGTCCCTAGTGATGACACAGCCATCACTCTAATCTGGCTTACTCCCCAAGCCATTCATCTGCTCTTCCGCTACCATCTGCTCCTCCTCCTTCCGCTGCTCTTCAGGCTTTGCCCTTCCTCTGCTTTTCGCTCATCTCCTGCTCTTTCTCCATTCGGTCCCTACCTCTCATTCTGCTATCCACTTTGATATCAATGGTTTTTTTTTTTTGTTTTTTTTTTTTTTACAAGATATTGCATGTGTATTTTGTGTGTGTGTGTGTGTGTGTGTGTGTGTGTGTGTGTGTGTGTGTGTGTGTGTGTGTGTGTTGTGGGTTTGTAGGTGCCCACAGAGGCCAGAGGAAGGCTTCTGATACTCTGGAACTGGAGTTATAGGTGGTTGTGAACTATCTGACATTCGTGATGTAACCAAACTTGGATGCTCCTGAAGAGCAGGACAGTCATCGTCTCAGTGTCCTGATATCAACACCATTCCGAGATGTGATGATGAGCCTCCACCTGAAGACCGTTGACTTTCAGCACCATCTCTGCTGCTGCTGCTCCCCTGTCCTTCTGCTCCCCTGTCCTTCCTCCCCTACCCTGTAAGTGTGCCTCCCCAGGCTTCTCCTAATCAAGTCCTTCTACTTGACTTGCTGTGAGTTGTCTTTCCAGTCAACATTCATGGTGAAGCCTGCCCTGATTAAACCCATCTACACAACTTCACAGGCCTCGGTCTCCCTGAAGAACACACGAAGAGGAGCTGAGTAGCCTCACTTCACACCCAGGCTTCTAGGAGCTGGCATATTCCCATAGTTTATTCACTCTCTCACAATCCTAGAAAACAATTGGAATTTTCTTCTCTCTCCTCCATTTTTCCACCCAAAGCACTCACCATCGCCTGCATCTGACCTGGCATTTGCTGCCTTCCCCTGTGCCCCAGTGACAGACTGTCTCAGAGGTCTCTTAGCACCCTCCAGCCACTCGGGAACATGGCTCTGCGATGCTCTGTTACATTCAAAGGCCTTCTGTCACCACACTCTCATTCCAAACAATTAGGGAGACATGCAGAAGTTTCTCATATCCTAAAACATCCTATCCCAACTCTACATGCTCCGTTATTTTAGCATCTCCTGCTCTGCGACAAAATAAAGATTATCCACACATGCTATTTCTTCTCTTTGCCTCTCAACCGGTCCAGCCAGGCCATAACTTCACCAGCCCAACGGCACTGTTCACACTGGCCCAGTATTGGCCGGATGCCTGGACTACTGACAACTTCTTGCCCATCATTCTGTTCCTTCTCCCTGCATTCTGTCCAATGATCAGATCTCATCGATCTCCTCCTCCATTGGCTTCTGTCTAGTAAGAAGCCAAGGGCCTGACAGAGGCTCCTGGAGCCAACATCACCTGAGTCTTCATATGTCCTTGACCTCTCTCCAGCCCTGCTGACCTCCCTGCATCTTCAGGGGCACTGCCAAGTGACAGCCCTTCCAGGCCCTGCACTTTTGTCTAGAGTGTTCTTTCCCAGAGCCATTACCAGGCTTGCTTCCTCCTAATAGTTGTTTTCCAAATGTCACTCCATCAAGAGCATCTCCTCAGACGTCCCTATCTCAAATAACAGCCTACCCCAACCTTGCTTCCTTTTTCTCTAGGGTATTTACGACTGCTCATAGACAAATGAGAAGGCATTTAACATCTAGAGCTGTTTATTTATAATTCCATGGATTCTCCAGTGCCCCTGAAACTGGCCCAGTGATGCCCTATCCCACAGCCTGGCATGTTACAACACAAGTACTGCTTCACCTCTGAGCATCCTCAGCCAGCTAACTGACATTTTATATTTATTGCTATGTTAATTTCGTGAATTTTCTGCTAGATCATTCACCCCTTTAAGTGAAAGACGGGGCCAGAACATTGACTGCTAAATAGAAAAGACTCAGTAGACACTTAACTATTGTAATATTGTTTGTGAAAACATACAAAGTCAGGAACCACATTCTTATCACTGGAAAGCTAAATATTCTTTGAGACACTCTTAAAATAGAATTATTCAGCAATTAAAAAAGGCAAAATCATGGTTTGAATTTTGTAAGGAGCCAAAATATGCCTCTACATGTATAATTCATATAATTTCACCCTGCATGTTCATATAAGGATAATATAGAAGAAAATGTGTCAGTATGTTATGAGTGGCTACTTTTGTGGGGTTGTTTATTTGTTTGTCTTTGTGTCTTGTTTCTGTGAGACAGGGCATCACTATGAAGTTTTGACTGGACTGAAATTTGCCCTGTAGGTCAGACTGGCCATGAACACACAAAGATTCTCCTGCTTCTGCCTCCCCAGTGCTGCTGAGTTTAAGACTTAACAAGAGGGAGAAAATCCTAACAGCTCAATGAAACACAAATGCCCTTGCTATGTAGAGTCCTATGGAGCTGGGAGGAGAGGCACAAGTGACTTTAAGAACTGAGATCTTGTCCAGTGTCTTAGTCAGCACACAGATCGCTAGGAGGCAGGTGACATAAGAAATGCCTTGGGCTGAGGGCCTGATACGTTACTAATGTAAAAAAGAAAACAAATAAAGGGAGGAAAGGAAGTTACCTGGGAGATACAGAGTGGTGGGATAAAGTTTATGACAGAATTGTGAGTTCCAATCTCACGCCCTTCCCAAGGCATGTAGCTGCCTCTGATGGGAGGTGTGTTCATGTGTCTGAACAGTGGACAAGCATCAGTTATTGGACGATATAGAGAATAGGCTGCATTCATGACAAAGGGGAGGTTGAGAAGCAGAAAAGAGTGGTATTAGGAACTTGAGGAGGTGGGGCCTGGATATGGGGGAACACTTGCCAATGCTTTTGTGTAAGAGGGAACAGACCAGCCATGCAGACAGTAGAAAGCGGTTTTCAGCTGGAAGTTTGCCATGACTGGTGTGGATCTGATTAGTATTCTTGAGCTCTCAGTAGCATCTGCAGAAAATACTCCAATGACACAAAGCCAATTCTGGTAGCAGAAATTTAACATTTTAACCCAATTTCTCTAACACAGTTAATCTGCGTTGAACTGCTGGCCAGACATCTTTTCATAAGCTATGTAAGTCCTCAGTGACCAGACCACTTATACAAACACGTGGGTGTTCACCTTTGCTGAGGCGGGTCAGGACTTTGACATGGTGTGCCTCCTCATAGAGTGGACTCCTACCTGCACTGCTGGTGAGGTAGGGAACTGAGTATACTTTTCCAGCCTTGACTGGACCAGGGCCAAGGTTCTCTATGAAAATATCTTAGCATGCTCTCTCTGAATCTGCCCTCTACTGACACAATCCCTCTATTTTTTTGTGCATCTGTAGATTTTCCATTTTAGGCAGAATTGACAGTGATACAACATATAAACATGTTCTCTACCAGACAAATCCTAGGGTAGGTTTTTGAAAGGCCCTAGGAAGTCTTGTGGCCAGCAATAATATTTACATTGTAATCCAGCCATCTTGATTCCCAGGGCACAGGCAAGGGTGGCCAAGAAAGGAATTCCCTTCTCCATATTCAATTTCCCACAAGTCTCAAGATAGCTACCAAGGATTTTGAGCTCAGTAGATTCTGCAGGAATTTCTCCCAGGCACGGGCTCAAAATGAACCCTTTAAAGTGCCCCTTCATGCCAGACAATCTGTTTGTGTTCAGTTTTTTCCCTCAATGCTATTTTTGCTTCTTTAAAAAAAAAAGAGCTTTTCTGGACTCTCACTTGTCTCTTTCCCTGAACTCAGTCAAAGGCTTTGGGGTATTTTTACCCAGTATTTGACTATCACTCTGAAAAAGAGCTTACTGCATTGGGAAATGAATGTTACAGAACACCTTCAAGCAACAGGTTTAGAAATCAGGATTTTGGGAAGTAGGAGAAAGTTCTGTGACTAAGAGAACTGGTTGCTCCTGCAGAGGACCCAGGTTTAATTCCCAGAACCCACATCTTTGTTCACAAGATCTGTAACCGCAGCCCCAGGGGATCCAGTGTCTCTTTTGGCATCTTCAGGAACTAGACAGGAAAGTGGTGCATACCTACATGCAGGCAAGACACATACAAACTCTTTTAAAAGTCAGTTTTTAGTAGTTAAAGATAGTTAAATTATAACATCCCACTAGGAGATAAAATCAGCATGTCAATTTGACATTTTTGAATATAGTAAATAAAATAAAATAGACCTCTGTAGTTTAAATCCAGCAGGCCTCTCACTCCTTACTATTTCCTGAGCACGAGTACTAGCATGACCCAGGGGAGTGCCAGGAAGAGCCTAAAGCAGGAGAGAGGTCAGTACCTTCTTGGCTCTGTGTACTGACCCCGATGCACACACAGTATCTTACTTTTCAATAGTTCCTAGTTCAAACTCGAGTCTGTGGGGAAAATAATCTTGGTGACACTTGTGAGGCTGAAACCTGTTTCAGGCATTTTTAAAATGGTGCAGTTTTGCATAAGCCCTAAGCCCGATTTTTAAAATTTGGCTATTATTTTGAGGGCAGGCTGAAAGGAATAAGAATTTAATGTTTTATAGAATGCTTATCAGTTCCTCTCTCAGGCAGCCTTATGCCCATCTCAGAGAAAAAAAAAATTAAACTGACAAGAAATATTTGTTTGCAAAGACCACTTTTCAAAACAAGTTGACCAGACATTCTAGAAACCCATTTCTGTGAGATCTTACTTAGCATACAGTATACCTGCTTCTTAACCAGACTTCCTAGTAACCTTCGCGTCGAGAAGCATTCTTATAAAGCTTTATAGGAGTCTGAGACACACATAGCAAGCACACAAGATCCTCTTGTTAAAGCAATCACAGCTGCCTGTGTTCTCCAATTATTCTATTGTTTTCGGAAAGATGATTATCCTGGAAGGTAAAACCAACCTTGAAAAAAACAGAGATAAGCAGTTTCACAGTCTTGCACGGGGGTTCTGTGTTTCCATGGTGATGAAACCAGCTCTTGATACCAGATTAACCAAGGTGATCCTGGGGTTCCTGCTTTGCTTCCTCATTCCACTTACCAGGGAGCCCACAAAGCAGGGGCGAGCCAGAGGCCAGTGGTACTCCTGAGAGCTCAACAGAAAACTGCCAAGAGCCTCAGGGGCCAGTATCAGTTGGCCAAGGCTGACTAGTGTTCACTGTTTTACAATGGTAGTCTACTTTACACAACACCTTTAGTACAAATTCAAAAGCAGGTTTCTTCACAGTGTCTACTCCCTCTAGATAAACCCTAAATCTAGCCTCCCCTCTCTCGATAGAGTCAGAATTTTTTTTTTAAATAAATCTACAAATGTTGCCAGGTTTGGGGTCAATGGAGAATGACTGCATGCCCATTCTTTTTCCATGCCTGCTATAAGTACCTGCATCCATTTAGGTGTATAGGGAGTGTTGAGGTAGGATAATCAGATAGACACTAACACATCGTCTGTGCAGAGTGCAGCTCTAGGGAGTGTGGCCTGGAAATTGATCAAAGAAGCTCCCCCTTACCCACTCCTATGGATAAGTGATTACTCATACAGGAGAACCTTTTAGGAATCAAACTGGAATCCCTGATGGACCAGGCATGCCACCCCAAAAAAATCAAACAGACCAGATGGGAGAATGCCCAAAGGGAAGCGAGTCTCATTCAAAGGTTTACTTATAGTGCAACAGATAGCTAGCTGCTACTTTACATACTAGACAAAGACCTGGCATTGTCAAAGCTTGAAAACTTCTAGAAGCTAGAAATAAGGAGAAATTTAGATCCACATGACTCAAACAACCAAAGAACAAAACAGCAGCCACTGCTCTCTTGTGCTCTCTGTCTTTGAGGGTTTTACCCCATTATACATGAACTCTCTGGGAAGCTATCACCATAGAACATCATAAGAAGCCCCGACCCAGTGACTCGTTGGGATGAATTATGTAGTATCGGAAAAGGATGATGTCATCCGTCATTCAGGTCTCCCGCCCGTACTGTATGTATCTGGATGTAATTAGGTAGCATCCACAAGGGCAACCTGCCACACTGCCAATACTAATTAGGCCTGTTACTCTTCCATGACATTCTGCCAAGTACAGCTTTCCTAGTTTCTCAGTGAACTTCATGACTAGCCACAGAAGATGGAAACATGCGTCTGCCTCCATCCTTTGCCCCTCCACATTGGATAGCTACCACATCTTGCTAATTCTACCACTAACTGACACCTAGAAGCTATCGTCTTACTCTAGGCAGCCTTCTTGTACATTTTTCACTTAGAAAATAAGACCATATTGTCCCGTGACCTGCAAGCTTGATTTTTAAAAGAAAATCCTAGGGCTAGAGAGATGGGTCAGTGGTTAAAAGTGTTCAAAACTGAAGCCCACTATGTGTACCTGCAACACCTGCTTACAGGGTGGATACAAGTGGAATCGAACAGCTGGTTTGCCTGCCAGCCTAGATTAATTAGAAGCTATGGGTTTGATGAACAGCCCTGGCTCAAAGCAATAGGGCAGAGAGCAGTGGAGAATGCCAGTGGACATCTTTCTCTGGCCTCTGCGTGTGTATACACAGGCGCATGTGCCTGCACATTCACGTGCATGCACCACAGACACATAACAGACACCCACGCACAAAATGACAAAAGAGTATCTTATGGGCTGAGGCCTGCTAAGGCTTTGGTTGAGAGATGAGCTTATCTGGAAGAGCATAGTTTATTAAAAATGAAATTTCACCTAGAGGATTTTGGACACGTGCGTGAAGTTTAGGAGTCTGGAGCTGGCTGTAGTGACTGTCCTCTGATTACAACTGCCATCTTGGGAATTCAACACTGTCTTGATCGCACACGGCTTTGCAGAAGGGCTGGAATATATAGGCTGAGAAAAGACAGAGAAAGGGTGCTCCATATCTGTGGCTCCAGGACAGCCATCATCCCCGATGAAGAATTTTTAGGTACAGTCTTTGCTGGTGGGACACCAACAACCCTGAAATAAACCCTCATCTGTGCTTTGTAAGGAAGCTTATTGAAGTCACTGGCTCCTCAGAGAGAACTTTGGGCAACTGCACCCTTTTCTGTGGTCGGGACTCTGGGAGAAGTCTTTGTCTCCCAGGCATGGAATTTTAGCATCAACAGCCTTGAATAAAAAAGCTTTAAGTATGAGTTGGACAGGTTCCTGTTCACATAAAAGGAAAATGGGGGCGGAGGGAGCAGTAAGCAGACAAATGGCTCCTGGAGTCATGCTCAGTGAGTCCTTTTCTCCTAGAATCCG
>JADRCD010220311.1:0-10890 GCA_019843815.1 Montemys delectorum
AAAAAAAGGTGTGGTTAGAGATGCCCAAGGGAGGTAAGAATTACAGAAGT
Organism: Montemys delectorum; assembly: GCA_019843815.1. Taxonomy (NCBI): domain Eukaryota; kingdom Metazoa; phylum Chordata; class Mammalia; order Rodentia; family Muridae; genus Montemys; species Montemys delectorum. The sequence goes on from JADRCD010220311.1 coordinate 51, forward strand.
CAACTGCGTGTGTCCACCATCAAGTAAACTGAAAATAGATCACGGGAAGCTTGTAACACACAGGCTTCCTGAAAGCCTGGAGCAGGTGCGATAGGCTCCGACTAGAAGCTCCCACTGTGTCTTGTACAGACACAGCCTCAGAATGACTGTAGGTGAAAGAAAGCAAGGCTTAACAAGCTGAGGTAAGCCTAAATGGGGTTGAAGGCTAAGCTCACTTTCCCTGGGTTATGTGACCTTATGCAGGTTATCTGGTCCCCGACTCCATCAATGTTCTCATTTGTCACGTGCCTCCTCCAATCAGATTGCAGCAATGATCAAATGGCGTGATGGGAACAAAACCTCATAGAGATATCAGATACCTCATACTTAAGGTTTCACAAAGCCTTAGATAGTTTATTGTCATTGAAGGCAGCTAGACTTACTATCAAACACCACTGGAGGAAAATTCAATTTTGTATTCTTTAATCCCAGTGATATTAATGCTTTGATTTTCAAACAAATTTGATGGGGTGGGAGTGTAACTCGAGAGTAGAGTGCGTGCTTAATTAACATTCAACACCAAAACCGTCATCATCATAATAAGCTTAAAAGTCAAAATTACTAGTGAAATACTCAATTGCATATACTTCATTTTTTTATTTATCCAGCAGTAATCTATTTCAAACCATCAAATTTACTAAGCATTTTCCCACAAGACTTCAATCTTGAAATTGAAATTTATATTTTGGAATTATTCTGCCATTTAAATTCTTTTTTTTTAAATATGTTTTTAAAGATTTATTTATTTATTATATATAAGTACACTGTAGCTATCTTCAGACACACCAGAAGAGGGCATCAGATCCCATTACAGATGGTTGTGAGCCACCATGTGGTTGCTGGGATTTGAACTCAGGACCTCTGGAAGAGCAGTCAGTGCTCTTAACCGCTGAGCCATCTCTCCAGCCCGCCATTTAAATTCTTAATAGTTTGCTTTATTTTCCATTTACTTACCAGTGATGTGAAGCAAACAAAAAACAAACAAGTAATTTAATACCCAACATACTGAAATAAAAACATTTAGTAATCAATGATGAACTACTAAGTAATAAATAACACCATGGAAGGTTAATTCAGTTCATGTAGGCAGAAGGCTTCATCAAACAACAATATCAACTATTTGGGAAGAGGATACAAGTCAACTTACTTTGCTTGCAATTATATAGCTGAGGTTAACCAGACTTACAAATATTCAACGTGAACCCTGCAAGTGCCACATGATCCTTCCATGACCTAGTTTATTACTCTTTGGTCAATCTGCAATTTGAACATGGAAAACATGCTAATTTTTATATTTAGCCTCCAGTGATACATTAATGATAAAACCCCATACATAACATGCTATGGAAAAAACCCTTGAGAGTGTGTGTGTGTGTGTGTGTGAATGTGTGTGTAAAGTTGACACTGTCCCTTGGTAGTAACACATCAAATACTTTTCTTGTTGCTAAGACAAAATACCCAACAACAGTAACATGAGGAAAGAAGGATTTATTTATTTATTCATTTATTTACTTATTTTAATTTATTTCAGTTAATGGTTTAAGAAGGGGAGCAGTTCATCGTGGTGGGGAAGGCAGGGGGCGGAGTTTAAGCTGACGTGTGTCATATTGTACTTATAGTCAGAAAACAGGGGAGATGAACACTCATACTCTGCTGGCTTGCCCTTTCCCCTTTTTATTTAGTCTCCCACATTAGGGCAGGTCTTCTTGTCTCAGTTAAACCTCTCTGGGAACTTCCTCAAGGAACCATCCAGAGGTGTGTCTCCTAGAGGACACACATTGTCCTATCCAGTCAAGGTAACAATGAAGAGGGACCATTCGGCAGTTTGCCAATAAGAGGAATATCAAAGAATTATTTGTTTACAACTAAAGGGCTCCTTGGTGGTTATCCGAAGATACTGAGACAAAATTAGTGTGTGGAAAGTAGCTGAGTGATCAAGACTCCACGCCATCTGCACTCCCTGAGGACTCTTCACGCCAGGGAAAGTGAGAGAATCAGGTAAGCCTGCTCCTCATACAGGGATGAGCTATGAGACAGATACTCAGCACCAACTCTGAGGTTTTCTTGTCTAAAAAGCAGCCCTTCACCTTGTTGGTCTCAAAATCTAAACCTCAGTTTGCAGGAAGTACCTGCAGAAAGGTTCCTACAGGAAATGTTGCAGGATGCGGGGGCAGGCTGTAATAGTTACTTTCCTCCTGGCCCTGACAAAAGCTTCTTAGGGACAAAGGATTTATTGGGGCTCAAGGTTGGTGAGCATGCAGCCCATCCTGATGGAGAAAACCTGGCAGAGAGAATAGATAGCTGGACTCTAAAATCTCAGTAGACCAGAAGAAGAGAGAGCTCAAAAAGGGCTAGAAATCATGAGCTCCACTCCATGACCCTGTATGTGTCATTTGGACCCTATGTCCTCCGCCCGTTACCAGCTGGAAACTGCTCAGGCACAGGAGTCGACGTGGGCGGGGGGTGGGGGTGGGGGGGTTGCAGGGGCCAGGATTCCACATTCAAACCAACACAGTCTTAGAAGCGGATGCACAGCCAGGCGGCGGTGGCATACATCTTTAATCCCAGCACTTGGGAGGCAGAGGCAGGCGGATTTCTGAATTCGAGGCCAGCCTGGTCTACAGAGTGAGTTCCAGGACAGCCAGGGCTATACAGAGAAACCCTGTCTCCAAAAACCAAAACCAACCAAACAAACAAAACAACAACAACAACAACAACAACAAAAGCCTAGGCACAAAGACTGGGTACATCCAAGGAATCCATGAAATGAAACAAAACAAACAACAAAAAAGAAACAAACACTTTGATCTATGGTACACACATATAGAGGAGGAAGAGAATTGAGTACCAGAAGTTGTCCTGTGACCTCTGTGGTATGTGTACATGAATGCATATACCCGCACCCCCCCATGAAGTTATTTCATTAATAGGAAAATGAATGCAACTAAAAATAATCATATTAAATGAATTAAGTGCAGTTCACTGAGGCTAACATCACACGGCATGCACACCCACACCCACACACACTCTAAATAAATACATGAATGAATAAATCAATCAATAAATACATTTTTAAAAAAAAAATTAAAAAAAGAAACAAACACAAGAAACAGTAACCTTTGGTAGGTTTTGATGTGAACAAGCCAGCCACACTAACACACCTTTGAGATAAGCAGGGGGACCCTCACGGTGGATCAGAAATTAGATGGTACTGAGACAAAACAGAACACTGTCTTGTTATCATTTGACTATTAGGATTTTTAAAAGCTTCCTCTCCTTCAGAGAGTGAAATGACATTTGGGGTATGGTTTAAAATACTCCAGGGAAGGAGGGGGAGAGAAGGGTGGGGCAGGATGAGAAATGAAATAAAATTACAAAATGTTAAGTGTTGACCTAGGCTACACATATAGGAGCCATACATTACTGTCTATTTCTTTTGTGTGTTTAATTTTTTTCACATTGAAACGTTAAAAAAAAATTTTTTTAACGATTTGTTTATTTTATGTATGTGAGTACACTGTCACTCTCTTCAGACACACCAGAAGAAGGCATCTGATCCCATTACAGATGGTTGCGAGCCACCATGTGGTTGCTGGGAATTGAACTCAGGACCTCTGGAAGAGCAGTCAGTGCTCTTACCCGCCGAGCCATCACTCCACCTCTTGAAATGTTTTTTTTTTTTTTTTTTAAAGAATCAATGTGTCTACACTCCATTTAATCTGTTCACATTACCCCTCTCCCCAAGATACTTACAAGATGGTTTTGGAGAATAGTCTGATAAACCATTATTATAAAGATCAAGCTAAAAGGAAACGAGGGCCAAATCTCAATTCTGAACTAGTCTGGTCTGCATTAGAAAACAAATAAGATGTAGTGGTTTGAATAAGAATGACCCCCACAGGCTTGTAGATTCGAATGCTTGGTCACCAAGGTGTTGCACTATTAGAAGGGGTATCCTTGTTGGAGGAAGTGTGTCACTAAGGATTGGTTTGGGGGTTTCAAATGCTCAGGCTGGGTGGGCCCAGTGGTTTCCTCTCTTCCTGCTGCCTGCACATTTGGATGGAGAACTCTCAGCTACCCCTCCAGGTCCCTGTCTGTCTGCCTGCTGCCATGCTTCCTGCTGTGACGAGGAAGAAATAAACCTTTGAATGTAAGCAAGTCCCAGTTAAATGCTTTCTTTTATAAGAATTCCTGTGATCATGGTGTCTCCAAGTGATGACATGTTTGCCCAATCTAAAAATGTGGCAAGCATACAGGAGAGGAGGAAGCATAGTTACCAAGATGGGTGGTACACTCTGTTCTTCCTCTTTTCCTATCAGTAGAAGGCTCAGCCTTGCTCCTGCATAGCTGTAACCGCAGCTCAGAATCCCAGACTCTGGGGTGCTCTGCAAAGAGAAACCATCAGATTAGAATAACAGGATGCACACCGGGCTGTAGAGAACCCACCTAGAGCTACACCTATAATCCCAGCACTTGGGAGATAGAGGCAGGAGGATCAGGAGTTCAATGTCAGCTAAATTGTGAGTTTCAAGGCCAGTCTGGAATACACGAGCAACAACAGCAGCAGCAGCAGCAACAACAACAACAACAACAACAATATCTCACCTAAGTTTTACCTGTTACTCCTTCCCTGCTTCCAACGAGATGCTTCATAGCTCTGCTCTGCTAATGTATCAATATGTAGGTGGTACTGGGAAGTGAATCCTGGGCTGCAAGTGCTCTAGGCGAGATTCCTTCCACTGAGTGACATCCAACCCCACCCTGTGCATCTTTGTCAACATGCAGCCTTCCGTGGTAGATGAAGGGAGAGAAAAACATCAGTTTCTTGGGAAAGACCTCCGCTCTGGAGTGAGTTCTGCACTCCAGAGAGCTGGGGCTGGCTGGGGTTCAGAGTTTGTGAGCGACGCACTTGGAGACCATAGTGAAGATAGAAGAGGATGCCTGAGTATAAATTGCCTTAGGTTTTAAACATAATTTATGTACAATTTCCCTAAGGGTCTTTGTTTTGCTGTGCTAACGATTTATTTTAGGTGGTATGCAATCTTAATTTGGTTCACTAGCTCCCCAATACAACAGATTTTTTTTTTATACCCAGGAAAATGTGTATCTCAAGTTACCATGTGCAGAGGACTAAAGCTGCTCTGCTTAAAAGGACTCCTACTCATACCTCGCCCTGCAAATCCAAGCACACACAGCTCCCCAGACTCTCTAGGGAGGGCAGAGAGGCATAACACAGAGAGACCGTTTGAAGGGTGGAACAAAAGCACATCCCCACGTCTTGGAGCAGACAGAAGGAAAAGGACATTTACATAAGATGAGACGCCAATAAATCGGAAAGTTCAATGTGCTTACAAATAGACAGCGGTGGGGACAGTGACGGAGGAGTCAAATCTCTGCAGCAGACTGCGTCTTTCATGTTTCATTTGCCTTTAATTTAAAGAAGGCAAGGGTTCAAAGGAATGGCTCACCCCCAGTCTCCTCCTGAAAAAAAAAAACAAACTTCTGCCCACCCCTCAAATGCCAACACCCAGAGACACCCCTGTTGGTTACACTTGAACAGATCATTTGTCATAAGATATTTATTGATTAGAAGCGATGCTCATCTGAGTCCCAGCCACAAAGTAGTGTTTCAATCAAGCGAAGATGGACACTTCCAGCCTGTTCCTGTGCGCTGACCCATCTGTCACCATCTCTGTGCCCAGAGGGAACAGCAAGCCCTCTGGCCTTCTCCCCCATCTCTTCACGGCTCTTTGTCATACGCAAAAATATACAGGCAACACATGAATGTATTTCATCTGTTCTAAGCAGAAACTTTTTTTTTGTCAGCTCAGTCAAAAGATTTAAAAAAAAAAATGGGTAGAAATAAATCTCTGAGTAGCCAAGAACAGTTTCACTGGGTTCAACAAGAGGTTAGAACAAAGTAAGAATAGTGGGGAAATTGAAATCAGACAGGTTTAAGTGACTTTAGACAGTGTTTTTTTTTTTTTTTTTTTTTTTTATATGCAACACTATGCAGAGACATCTGGAAACCAAGACCACATGTTTGTGATGGCCTCGAACCTGACACCCTGGGAGAGACAATTAACCCTTATTGGAAGTGCTTTCTTTCCTAAATAGTCTCAAGATTGTTCTTTTGCATTGGTGATGGACAGAAACGGATTTTTGGCTCAGGGTAGACTGGAAGATGTCAAAAACTCAGAGCTCAGGGCTTATCCGGGGACATAGAGGTGATGATGTCATCCAGAGTCTCCATCTGTGCTTGCCCTTCAGGGAAGGAATGGAGAATAAGTGTGAGAGGTAACGGTTCTTATGATAAAATCGGAGGCCTCAAGCAAGACTGCAGGCTGGTCTGCCTTGTCTTCTTCTAACAGAATGCTAGTCCTTCCTGAGGGTGGTTATTGCTTTCTAACAATTCTGGATATTGATATTTACTTAAACTGTAGGTTCATTTATCTGACAAGAATTTAAGGTACACCTACTATAGCCAAGACATCGTTATTTAAAATTTAAAACCCAGTATCTACTCCCTTATTAGGTTTTTATTATTTAACAATTAGGCAATTTTTAAAAAGCTTTCCTATGAGGGGAACAGATCTGGGTTATAGTAAAAAGGATTTGAGATAAAACTGGATCCTGACGTGGCTCAGCAGGTAAAGACACTTGCTGCCGAGCCTGACAACCTGAATTTGATTCTTAAGATCCACACAGGAGAAGGAGAGAAACAACTCTGAAGGGTTGTCCTTTGACCTCTACCAAACTCTACAGGACACACACACCCATACACACACATACACACACACACACACACACACACACACACACACACACGTACAGGGAGAGAGAGAGAAAGAGAAAGAGAAAGAGAAAGAGAGAAACAGACAGATACACATACATACATGCAGAGGGAGAGAGAGAGACAGAGAGACAGACAGACAGATAGACAAACAGACATATGCACACACAGATATACATACATGTAGAGGGAGAGAGAGAGAGACAGACAGACAGACATATATGCACACACACAGACACACAGACATACACACACACACAGACATTCACACACAGTACCTACTAACAAGCTGCTTTGTTCTTTCAACTTTTCATCTGATATAAAATATCATTGTCCAAAAGATTATGCTATATTGTATTCTTAATTCAAGTCCCAAATTATAGCATTTTAAAATAAAACCAGAGCCAAGCCCCACTGGCATTTGAGACTGTCAAATCATCCTTTCTCCGTGTTTTCTATTCCAGCATTTTTTTTTTGTTGTTTTTTTTTTCTCTTCTTTTTCCAACCTGTTCTGTAGACAGGTTTCCAATTTTCATACCCCATCTTCAAGTGTGATTCTACAGGAAATTGCATACAAATGGGAAATACTCATTCTGCTCCAGAAACAAATAACCCTCTAATTTGATAACAAATACATTTCACTTAAATGCAAAGCTCACTTTCACTTCCAAAAATCTGACCTTTATTTCCCACAAAACTCCTATGAAGAAATTCCATTCATGAATTTCATCAGTACCAGAACACACACACACACACACACACACACACACACACACACACACACACAAAATATCTAAATTGCCTCTTCTATGAAATCTGTATTTATCAATTATGGCTTTCTCGGGGAAATTCTAATTTGCAAAAATGCTCTGCATTCCAAGCTCCGACAGTTGGAGGTGGACGTCCTTAAGGATGGAGGGGGGAAAAGTTCTTTTTTAAATGGCACATTTACTAATTATAAAATGCTCTTATCTCGCCGCAGCCCCAGCCAACACGAACATGTGCCTTGCACTCAGAAATCCCAGGATTGTCACAACTTGTGCCAGCTGTTGAGGTTATGACACCTGTGCCAGCATCGCCAGCTCTGCCCACTGTCATCTGTTCCAACTGTTCCATCTGCACTGTTTGCACCAATTCTCCCAGTTCTGCATCTGTACCTTCTGCAGAACCGTTTCCAACAATGCCAGCTGTGTCATTGGTGCCAAATATGCCAGATGTTCTATTTGTCCACCCTGGGCCAAATCAATGCAGTTTTGTGCTCATTAGTTAGAGCTGGTAGATTCTACTTTACAATTTTTTGAGATGTATTTAGATTGAATCCAGGCAAATATCCCCTTAAATGATAGCACTTCTCTCTGTCCATCTTTTTTTTGTGACCCCAACTTTATTAGCTGACAACATGAACTTGGTCAATGTTACCTGGATCATAGTAAAAACAGCTCGCCGGAACTGGCTCAATATTAATTGTGGTAGAGGATCTACTACAAATGTAAAATTATACACCAACAAAGGCCGTGGAAGGCAGCATCAAATTTCCAAAGTAATTAAAAGAGAATAAACTTTGTTCTGATAAACAAATTGAGAATGCTCAGAAATCAATATGGTGAGTCGATTAGAGTAATCTGCCACATAATGTCCTATTAGGCTGCCTGTTTATTGGTCTTTTAATGGACAGAGTTTTGCATGCAAATTAGTGGTTATGTCATCTCTCCCGTCCTCCCCTCTTCTGAGTTCTGCTCCGGAGAGTATTAGCCAAGCATGTGCCTGGATGGCAGAGTGAGACCCACCACCCTTGTTACCTCCCAATTGAATGAAGCAAACTCAGGGTCTAGCCCTCCGGCTAGAATCTAGTTTCTCTACTCTCCCAAATGTCATTTCCACTGGTGCCAACACAAGCCACTCTTATTCATATGCTCTTCCAGCTTTAAAATTGGAAGGAAAAAAAAAGTGTTTTCATGCCCACAATCTCAATGCTCCACATTGCCACAAACCAAACCCTATTTTTTTTTTTTCATTTTTCTCATTTAGGAAGTTTCTATTAAGGAGCCCTGATGCTTAATCTAATGGATTCCCTCCCACCCCCAATTCTTTCTTCTCCTATCATTCTTGGGCGGAGAGGACAAGCTTGCTGACATTTGAAGACAGATGGCCTACCAGGCATATAGGAAGGAATGTCCAAGGACCAAGGAACCACTTTCATTTGCTGACCCTGCATTATCTAACTGCACTCTTCAGATAAAGCAAATTGCACCCATTAGCTTCAAACTGTTGGTTATGAAATTCTTGTCACTTGGTAGAGTTTCAGCACACAATGAGAATCACAGATCTGTGACCCTATCATATATATATATATAGATACGTATGTGATGACATACATATGTGATGTTTCAACAGATGTATTGGGTTTTCAAATTCCATACAGGAAACACCGAGCTCAGAAGTGCATCCATTGCTGATAAACTCACCTGGGTGTGATGGCAAATTTCTAGTTATACTTTCCCAGACTGAGGCCTGTGTCCTGAGGCCCTAAGACTACAGGGCAATGGTGCCTGTTAAATCACTGGTTGGGACACTCCCTCCATTCAACATACTCTTCCTTTAATAGGCCTGTGGCCATTTCTCACTATGGTCTTCCATTTCTTGCACCTGAGTTTGACCTGTTTCTGACTCTTTTCCTCAGAACCTTCCCCTAACCCTTTCTGAGCATGGGGAGGACCTTGGACCAATACCAATTTACTAAAAATGGGGGCTTCTTAGCAGCATATGCTCAGTTCTAAGCTGGAGGGATCCTTTCTGAGTCTGCTGACCCTGCTTCTAGAAATGTCATCAACTTCTTAATTCTAATTTTCTGTGTTGTGAGATGCCAGGAAGGAACATCTTAATTGGGATTAAAATAGTCTTCTGACTCGTTGGGAGTGCACCCTGTACCTTCTTAGAACATTTTAATTAATACAACTTCTGCTCCCTGCTGACAAAGATGTTTCCGATGGTGTTTTTGGCCCAACATATTTACCGCCTTCACTGACATGAGTCACTTGAGTAGTTGGAGGAGTCCACACACTTCATGGCCTCAAGTAAAATAAGTGTAGTGTTAGAACTGTCAGGTGGGCACACACAGCTGAGAGAGAATACTTCCAAACATCTCTCTGATCTTCTGGACACAGTAGTTTCTTTCTTTCTTTCTTTCTTTCTTTCTTTCTTTCTTTCTTTCTTTCTTCCTTCCTTCCTTCCTTCCTTCCTTCCTTCCTCTCTCTCTCTCTCTCTCTCTCTCTCTCTCTCTCTCTCTCTGTTTCTTTCTTTCTTTTTAACTAGATATTTTCTTTATTTACACGTAAATTTCTCCTTTATCTCTCCCCTCCCCATGCCTGCCACCCCACCCTCTCCCACTTATTAGCTCTGGCATTCCCCTACACTGGAGCATAGAACCTTCACAGGGCTGAGGTCCTTTCCTCCTATTGATGATTGAATTTGCAATCCTCTACTATACACATGCTGCCAGAACAATCAGTCCCCCCATGTGTACTCCTTGGTTGGTGGTTGGGTCCCTGGGAACTCTGAGGGTACTAGTTAGTTCATATTGTTGTTTGTCCTAAGGGGCTGCAAGCCCTTCAGCAACTTGGGTCCTTTCTCTAGCTCCTTCATTGAGGACCCTGTCCAATGGATGGCTGTGAGCCTCTGTTTCTGTATTAGTCGGTATCCTTAACAACGACTTTTTCAAAGCCATTGTCTGACAACAGAAATGGGTACAAGCGTCAGGGTAATAGACTTCAGGGTCCATGTGTCCTCCAAGGAATGACAACTCTGGTCTGTCGACCCCAGCAAGAACACAAGAGAAAAAGAGGCCTTTCAGCAACAGCAGAGACCCTGCCTCAGCTCAGTGTCAATCACACAATGCACACATTGAGAACCTCTTCTCAGTTTCCATTCCAGAAGACCTGAGAAAGAAACTGCTCTTAAGGAGCCTTACTTTGTCATGTGCCACCTATATATTCCTTGTACACAACTCTA
>JADRCD010220313.1:0-15213 GCA_019843815.1 Montemys delectorum
GATAAACCATAATCAAGGTAAATTATATGAGAAAAAATTCTCTTTTTAATAAAAGGAAAAAAATCTAGGTCTTTTTATGTTGGTAGGTCAAAATAAATAAGCAAGTGATCCTGCTGCCCATATGCATAACTTCCAGTAGAATTATTCTAGATGGTCCAAAGGTTGATTAAATTTGAGTAAGACACCTATGTTAGATGTTGTCCACATGTAATCAGAAAGTACAAATGTTTATCATTACAACGATCACATATTCTGCACCTATACTACTTACTCCACTGTTAGGGGTTGTTGTGACCAGAGAGGGACAATCTTTGCTTCCACCATCCCCTCCTTGTTAGAGAATGACCATGTAGTTATGTATAGAATGACCTGTTAGTTAAGGACCATGTATAAAGATGTCAACTTTCTCCAATTTTAACAGGTTAAGGCAAGCTGGAAGAGATACATTTCTTAATTGTGTGGGACAATACATGTCAAGATAATCTTTCTGATGTTTTACCAATAAAATGGAAAGACTCACTCCACCATCACATAGACCAAGGTTTATCATCAGACTCCACCTAGTTTAGTGCAAAATATGTGTTGGGGTCCAAAAGCCCCTGTCATCTCAATCTCCATCTTTCCCTGGGCCATCATCTATTAACTCTTGTTTCTTCCACTCTTTCTTCCATCCTGAAATTGACTTGGGAAATTTTACAATAGGGGGCTTTCCGGACACCTTATAATGAGGACATTCCTTTCTGGACTTTTCACAATAAGGACACTCCATTCCAGACATTTTATGATGTGAGGACATTTCTTTCCAGACATTTTACAATGTGGACATTCCATTTACGCTAATGTGTAACTAAGCAATAATACTGGTTTGGCCCATGCACATGGGCAAATACCTTTGTGGTTTCTAGTCTTTAAAAACCCTTTGTTTCCCTGGAGTAAATTGAGATTTGATCAGAATTTTTTGTGTTGTCTCCTTTCTTTGTGTCTCCTGATCTCAAATTTGTCATTGTTTTCCCCCCTCTCTCCAGAACTCCATTGTTTAAGTCCTGAAGGTTGGAGCACATATGCTTCCAGAAAAAAATTATAGCAGATTTGGTTTTCATTACTACTTTTCTTGCTATGCAGTCAGAAATGTACTGTATATAGCCCAACTCTTTTCTTTGCTTTTACCAGGAAATTCACAGAGGATATGTGTAGGTTTACATGATAGTGTGACCCAAACCCTCCCTGTTCTGAGTCTGAACTGTGAGTATAACTATCTCATTATTCTAATATTCGGTGTTATTTTATTTTTAAGAATACTTTGTTCTCTGTATCTAGATTACATTTGATTAATTAAAATCCTTGTTTAAGGCTTGGGTTTTTTTTTTCTTATTTGCCTCTAATATGTGAGATACCTGTTCAAATGTGCATTAGGATTGTGCTGTGGGCTATGCATATCACCTGTCCAGGGAAGCCAACTAAAATTACTGGGTTGTCACTGGGATAAGCTTGCAACCATCCAGACTGATAGGTGTAATGGGCATATATTGAGAACTATCTCTTCTGTGTCATGTAGATCCTTAAGGATCAGACTAATTTCTGTCATTACCAAGAATGTAATGTTTTTCACTTGCTATTTCGTCTCAGGCTTCATAACTCCCACTTGATTCCTTTCATTATGATAACTTTTATCCTGTAGCTAAGCAACAAAAGTTAGTGTATGGTTGTTTTCTAGTCAATTATCCTTTGCTAGCAAAAATTACTGTTGTGGAACTTTTCCTAGAGAGTTGTGATACAGATAGGCCACCTATAACAGACCAAAGGAATGAGTAGGTGAAATCCAACTTGATAAGACAATGGGGTTGTTAGCACAAATGCAAGCAATGCAAAACCAGCTACATCACTGAAAACCCCAGCCAACATGGTAGGATGCATGAAAGGCATGTCTCTGGAGCTCTCTGTACAACTCACAGGCAGCCTGACAGGTGCAAGAGTATTCTCGGCCACTCAGTTGGTTTGTTTCCTTCCCCAGCAGTTTCTTACTGCCTCCATAACTGTAAGGAGGAACTCACATGAATCTTGTATATTTCAACTTTCCCAGACATGCATTTTTTTAATTCCCAGTTTCATAAGCCTTAACCCCTTTCTGAAAGGGTGCTTCAGTTAAGAGAAAATTGTTGTATGACCATGGCTCATGGGGTCTGTGAACAAGAGAGATGAACTGGACCTACACTAAGAGAGCTCTTAGTTGATGCCTACTGTCCTCTCTCTAACAGCAAAGCTGTCTTAGTATTTCAAATGATCAAATATCAAAGCTTATTGTCAACAGTAGTTCTCAAAATTACTCTTCTTATGTGGTTTGGACATAAGAAGGTCCATATGTGGGTAAATAGAGAGGAAGTCACTATGAGATAGGTTTTTCCATGGACAAGTGTAATTGTGCCTTCTATTCTTTTTGGAAAACTCATTTTTTTCCCTAAAATCAGTGAGTGAAATCTGGGTTGAAACCTGATTGAAGTATGGAAATTGAGAAAGGTTTATAACTTTTCATTACTGTGATATATTCATTCGTTTTAGCTCTGCCATTATTATATCCTAGTATTATCTCCAAAGATTTCTAGGGGCCAAGCCCCTGAGTACTCCTCTGTGTTTTCCATTTAGAATAATATTATCTTGCAACCAATATGGCTACTTTAGATAGGTGAGAGTCAATCACTCCTATTTCTATCACTGTGCTCAGTTATTCTAACCTCAGCTTCAAAATGTCTGAACAGATCCATGTCCTTACTCAGTGATGGTGGTACTAATCTCACTTACTTTGGAAATAGAAGTTCAGGCATGCTGTGGTATATTATCCATCTGCTTCATTTCCACAACTTGCCATTGTGTAAACCCCAGAACTACCACATCCTTCATCTAGCTCTCCTGCCATTTACTGCCTTTTATGACATTGCTGGCATTCTAAGTTCATTTACTTTGGGCCACTGCTTTCTGTAACAGAACATTGGGATCTCTTAGGGTTCTTGTCAAGTTTTTACATTCTTTCTTATGCATATTATATGATTTTCAATCTCCCTTGATCAAGTACTTTCAGTATACAACCATTTAATACTCCAACATTTATTGCTGGCAAGGGACTCTGTTTATAGTCCCTTCCATCCTTCATCAATTTCAATTCTTCACCAGATGAATTATCTGCATCTTACTTTAGTGTTGCCTAGAGCAAAGGGACGTAGGCAGTAGCACCATGGGTGGAAGAAGGAGATCTTTGATGATCTTTAAGTGAAGAAAGGAAAGAACACATTTTTTTAAAAAAACAAAACAAACAAAACAAAACAAAACAAAAACCAAGGAGAGGCAGAGCACTTGCATAACCTCAAAAGATTTAACAAAATTAGCTAATTTAAGATATTAACATTTAGCAATCCATATTAACCACCTCATTATTTCTTATAAGGTCTCTACCCTTTGTTTGGCAGATCTGCCGAGGTGAAAAATTTGGTCTTCCTTGTAACTCTCTTTGATCCTCAGATTTCTAAAATATTTCTTCATGAAATAAAACACTTTGTACACTGCCCTGGAGACCATGTGGATTTCACACTTCATTGTTAATTGATTAATCACTCTTAGTCTTTAATTATCTTTCACTAGAGTATTAATTGCTCCCAGAATTAAGCCACCAATTTCACTGTTTTATAATTATTATTTTCCCCATTTGTTTTTTTAAAAGGCCTGTTACATTATACCTGCTAATACATTCTCCTGCATAACAGTAGATTGAACTCCACATTTAGGAAAGGTGGAACAAATGTTCAGCTACTACTAAAATAAAAATTCCTATTGTCGTAAGGCTGGGTCACTCAAATTTCAGCTCCCATTCGTAACTGAGGAGAGTTGTTGCACATTTCCCTCCATAATGGGTCTCTTTTAAAGCATAGAGTTTCTTATTAAACAGCTGGACATCAAGCTCTGTGATACAGTAGGTGTGTAGAGAATGAGCTAAGGGGCTTCCCCCTCTTTTTGATGCTCTCCTTTTTCCTCCTGTAGATTAAAAACACCACCTGTCATGTAGCAATGAATGTCTCTTGCTTTCTGGATACTGTGATTGGTCTAAATGTGAGACAGATTTCTCAGAATCTTTAGGTACATGAAGCTATACAAACAAACTATAAAATAGCAACACATTTGGGTCTGGTTCACGTGATAGTTGTAAATTGGTACAAAAAACTAAAGGGTTTATATGCAGATGTCAGTTCACTTTTACTATTTATTCAATAGATTAACCATGTGACCTTCTTTTTTTTTTTTGGTAATTATCTGGTCTATATTGCATAGTTGGTATGGCAACACAGTTTTACGTGATATTTCTCTGAGGTCTTAGTTAGGATCCCTCAGGTTTTTTCCTTATTCACCACATACTCATTAGAATAGGTTTTCTTCATATAATCTAATTAATTAACATATAACAACAGACTGAACATAGAATATAATTATCTTCCATGACACAGCTCAGTACAGTGTTTTGTAAGATGACGAAAAGGATCATTTGCACTAGCTTATCATCTGTTTCAGAAAATGCAGATTTTCTTTAAGAAAAATAAATGAACAAGTAGCATGATTACTACAATTACTTTTATTATTTTTTATTGGTGATTGAAACCACAGCTTTTGCATATACTATGTCTATACTCTTCTATGGAGCTATACCTCTGGGCCTTTTAAAAACAAATTCTAGTGTAGTAAATATCAACAGGTACAAGCCACACCAAAAAAGAGATTTTTTTCTATTCTCAATGATTATTTATTTTGTTCTTCATAAAAAGATTTACAAGATTTCTAATTTTTCTGAAAATAAAAAATGATGAATTCTCAACTTCCCACACAAAAATATAGAAAATCACAAATTTTTAATGATAAATCTTATGGTAAAATTTATGGTCATCTAAATACTAATATAAATTCTTAAAATTAAAAGTTAGGATAAAATTTTTCAGATATATAAGGAGTGCAGAAATGCTAATAATAAATTTCAAGATAAACACTTCTGAAAACCTGTGTGCCTAGCTTTGGCTAGGTGCCTGCAGAGGGAGAGTAGACGTGACATCACTTGCTGGGGAAGTGCCTTCCAATCCCACTGACTGTAAATGTCTCCTTCACCATTATTTAAGAAATACACAACAGTGGAAGGAGTGTCTACAGACAAGATTGGATGGTGATAGGAAAAGGAAAACCTGTAAGTAGAATGAATTATGCAGACAAAGAATTTTCATCCATGGATTTGGGCATGAGAAGATCTATACTCTGATCATTAAAGCCAAGAGTTTGCTAGGTAGTTGCTATATGTCTTTCTTAGTCCCAGTCCCAGAAACTAATAATATTTAACTAAAGCTGGAAAACATTAAATCAAATATTATTCCGTTACACAAATAGTAGATTCTAATGAGAACCAGAAAGTTGGAGTGGGAATTGTGGGCATTACTTAGCAACCCATCCTAGCGTATACTTATAAAGAAAGAAAACTGGGAAACCTGTGAGAAGTCTCTGAAGATTTCAAGATGAAAAATAGCTTACAACCTAGCATAAAGGTTTTCCTTCTGTTACTTCAGAGGGAATCTTGTCCTCATGTTAAAGTCTAAGAATAATTATACATGATGAAACAGAAGAGAAAAATTGGGCTGACAAGAAAACTGAATATAATAAAAATAAGTTGAATTAAGGAAAAGATGTGATAACATTAAAATATGATCCTAAGACTAAAATCAAATTGAGAATGACACATTGTAGAAAACAAGCTCAGTAGGAAATCTCTCTATGCAGAGAGTAAGAACAGAGAGAGCAAAGGAAGAGAAGATGGTAGCCATAGAGGTGAGAAAAGTCAAGAGCCAACATGTTCATCATTAGTCAGAATAAAGATACCAAAATTTAAAAAGTCAGACTAATTCTTAGTAAATTTAATGGAGTAGAATACTTTAATAAAGTAGTACAGCTAATATAGCAAACATTGTTATGGAAATGAAACCTAATTTAAATACAAGTGATAATCAAGGCTCAAAATCTAAGTTAAACTGGAAGTTATAGGGATACTTCTGAATTACTCCATATTGTTCCAAAAGAGAGGTTTTCAGGCTTCACCTTGCCCTGGGTGGCTCCATGTTATAACTTGTGTCTGAATCTATTTTGGGTACAAATGCAGAAGCAGGATGGTTCTGTGTCTGCTGAACACCAATCATGAAGCACAGACTAGTGACAGGTGTCCTAAAAATGAAAAGATACCACCTGCATTTATCACAGAAAATTGAGAACACATAAAAACAAAGGCCTATCATAATTTAGCCATGTCTTCAAAACCAGGCAGGAACTTATCTAACATTTTAGACCAAGAAAAAGGGTGTGACCAGCCTCACTTGGACCCCAGATTCAGGAGGACACTGAAGGCTGACGTAGTGATTGCCTCCAGCAACCTATATCCCCACCTGGTATGTGGCAGGGAACAGAAATCTCCTGCCTTTCCCAGGGCTTTCAGCTGAGCACACTCCCTGCTGAGACGTCTACTTGGACTGCCATCTGCCCATTGATTATGTTGTCCTTCTGGAGGCTACCTTACACCTCACCTCTGTGCCTCAGATTAATTCTGAAGACTAGCTCACCTGAGTAGCTCTGCAGCTCTTCAGCAGCTATATAGCTGGTTTCACTCTTCTTCCTCCAGGAAGGTCTCTTACTTCAGCCTTTGAAGTTAGATGAAACTTGGACTTGCATTACCTTGGACAGCGCATCACTGGAGATGCAACGTTAGCCACCACATCACCAGGGATGCCACCCAAGCAACCATATCACGGAGGACACGAATCTTAGTCACCATATCACTGGGAACACATCCTTCACTGCTTCCCTAAAGTATCCTTACTGGTTTCTCTATTTTACCTCTTTTGTGTCTGTTCTGCCTTTCTCCTCTCTATATTATATAGAGCAAAAATAATTGTCATCACATTTTTATGAGTCTAGCTAACAAGACCTTAGTTACAGATACTGTCCACACACTGTAAGCCTCTTGAGCTATAGCAATGGCCGGTCTATATCTCCTTCCAACACAGTAGATTCTTCCTCAAAAGAAGCCTCACAAGATAGCTCCGAAGATAGTATACTTTTATCTCCTAATTATTATTGTCAGAATATAGTTAAGAAGGTACAAGACAAAATATGCAGAACTATATCAAATATGAATGATAAAGCAGGAAGGAAGGAAAAAAAGATAAGAGAAGGTAATTATAATGACATTAAGAAACTACTAGCATAGTGATACTGTGAACCTATGTTTTCAGTACTATTTCAGGATTTATAAAATTACATCAAAATGCACAAATCCAAAAGATACAAAATCCCAGGCCATTCTTCTCTAAGGAGCAGTTCCTCCTAACACTGCAGATGTAGGTGGGGATGAAGTTCCTTCTCACAAGGTGACCCAGTGTCTATTTCTCTGAAGTATTCAGTGCACTCTGTCTTCTGTTTGGCTCTTCAATGCCATTTGCTGCATTTCTTCAAATCTTTGCTTCTATTGTGGTTGAAATTCTAGTCATTTGAGAAGTTGCCTTCTTTCACATTGGTTATCTAAGACTTCCTGCAGTATCCCTGCCTAAAGCCAGTTGCCCATGGAAACTAGCATACATAGACAACTATGCCTTTAATGCAGAAGAAGCACAACAGTTTGGGGCTGAAACCCTGAAGCAATGGCAAAGAATGGAATCCCAGTCTCTTAATTCTGTCACTGTTCTCACAGGACTCCTCATTGCTAATGAGCATCATACATGGGGGCAAAGATAAGAGTCACATTTTCACAGATCTCTTCCCCAATGCCTTGAGCTAACATGTCTACCACTGTGATTTTTCTAGAAATCTTTTTACAACCATTTATAAAACCTGATTTCCTGTAACTCAAGCTCCACAAGGCCAAGCCATGCTTCTCTTGCTTACTTTGATGTTTCAGAAATACAAGAAGTGCTTGGTGAATACATGGGTGGATAAATTGGGGCACATCATTTCACATGGAGATTTTCTCTACCATCTTAGTTTCATCTCATTGGTTCTTGAAGGAAAAAGCCACATCAGTTAATGTTGTCATCAAGACAACCCTTTTGTTTAAATGAGCTAAAAAAAAGTTTATTCTTGTTTCATTGTTTATGAGGAACTTGATACAAAGAACAGAATTTTAGCCAAAGATATTTCTTCTCTCTTCCAATATGGTTTGCTTTTTCCACAAACCAATAATTGAAGAAACACATGGTGTTTATAGTGCCATTAATTCTTAGTATGTTTATATTACACTATTCTATCTCATAGTAGCTCTGCTCAATGTGTGTGTCTGTGTGTGTGTGTGTGTGTGTGTGTGTGTCTGTATGTGTCTGTGTGTGTGTGTGTTACTGTTTTAGGTTTCTGATGTTCCTCCTGGGTCATCATGATACTCTGGTGCTCAGATGAAGCCTTTCCCTGAAACGTTTCCTCTGCTTATGCCAATAGTCACATTTTCATCAAATTTGTCAACTTTGCTCTCATGTTTCAGTCTACCTCTCACTGCGTTCTAGAAAACATCAAGTTGCCCATGCATAAAGACTATCTTCCTCCTGTGGAATCTATGACATCGTACCCAGTCCCTATTCTGGTACATCGACTCTTAATCCTTAATCATGATAACTTCTCCCTCCCTTTTCCTCTCTTCTCCTTTCCTCTCTTCCTATATCTTCTCCTCCCATCTCTTCCAGTCTCATCTCCTTCCCAATCGTCCTCTCCTTCCATCTCCATTCCTTTCTTCCCCTCTTCCCCCTCCATTCTCCTCTTCTGCTTTCCTATTGTCTTTTCTCTCATTTCCTCTTATCCTCTCCTTCCATAGCCTTTCCTTCCCCTTCCTTGTTTCTCCCCCTCTCCTCTCCTTTTCTCTCCTCTCCTCTCCTCTCCTCTCTATTTTCCTCTCTACCTTTCTCTTCTCTTCCTTTTGGTTTATGTGCTTCTAGGGATGGAATCCAGAATTTGGATCATGCCAGGTATGCATTACATCCCTGAGCTGTAAAACTTTTGTTTACATTTCAAGCATCCCTAGGGTATTATTCTTTATTGTTGTTCTCTTTCTCTTCTATCTTTTGTCTGTCTATGTCCAGTCTTCCCCAAAGGATCATGTATAATAATTATTTCAAGATTAACTTGCACAAGTAAGACAATTCAGCATATGCTGTTTTTCAAATCCTCTTAAATTTCCTCTACCTTACTGTTTTAGAAGCTATAATAACAATATATAACCCATTTCCCTCA
The DNA here is from genome assembly GCA_019843815.1 of Montemys delectorum. NCBI lineage: Eukaryota > Metazoa > Chordata > Mammalia > Rodentia > Muridae > Montemys > Montemys delectorum. Next base: position 9,277 of record JADRCD010220313.1, read on the forward strand.
AGTACTTAATTTATTATGCCTTCTATCAATTTCATTCTGCTGTTGCTCTTTACTTTCTAAATTTTCTGTGTAACTTCTGCATAAAAATAAGTAACTGATAGTATTTGTGTTTCCTACTGTTCCTATCATAGTGATACTAATAAGCTTAGTGCTACCTACAAAATAATGATTCTTTTATTCCATAGGGGTTATTGAGCATATAGTAACACTAGAGAAAAGTTGTTAGAAAGATGTTAATGAAGCAGTAAAGTGAAAACAAATAAGTCATATTTGAAAGTGAGTTTTGAAAACTATTTTCAATTCTGAGCCAATGTCACCATAACCAGGCTTGTTAACAACCACCAGTGTTGTGGCCAGAAATCACTTGGAGCTCAAACTTAGTGCAGTAGGACTTGAGTGGCCACTTCAGAGGACCTCAACTGTAAACACCTTTCTATTTATTCCTTTGCTTTTGAGAACATCTAGGTAGAATCCCAGTGGTAGGTTTTCATATCCATCTTGTGAAAGCAAGAGCTATTCTGTATTATGAGTGAGCACTTTGACACAGGAAGACAGACACAGAGACAGATACCATTTGCCAAATAGCTAACAGTGATAAAGCTGGGAATAGAAACCAGGTCCCATGCTTTACCATCTGGTGTTCCATTAACCAGACCACACTGTCTCTCTAGGTTGCCAACCTGGATTGATAACTGTACATGTGGCATAAGTTGGTCTCTTCCTTTCTGTGCCGTTGAAAATAAGACATTTTCTATAGATTACGATGGAAGTGTGTGTGTGTGTGTGTGTGTGTGTGTGTGTGTGGCCTGTGTGTATGCTCGTGTGCATGCTTGCACATACAGGCGCAGGTGAACATACAGACAAACAGTACTTGACATGCAAAATCATCCTTGGGCATGTGGAGACAAAAAGATATTATTCATAAGGTTTTGAAAATGTGAGAATTTTAATAGATGGGAGATAAAACTTTTCTCTGTTATTCAAGAAAAAAAAATGAAGGTTCAAGATGGATAAAAATGTGTATCTTTTCTATTTTCCATTTTCAAGCCAGAAACCTATTTAAGGCCAGAGAAGGTAGACAGCCCTTGATGTAGAAGAATTCAGTTCCTGCTTTTTCAAGTCTCCATGTGATCTCTTTAAGAGTCATTGTCACACTGAACCAGCCCTAGAACCACATTAGCTGTATTTTTTGCAAGGTACTTTTGCAGCAGTTGTGACCACGACCGTAAAAATAAAGGAAAGCTAAAAATGACCCAGGTTTTATGGATGGCATGGATTGGGTTAATTCTCTAAAGTAAACTTCGATCAGTGTGATAGCATTTCCTTTACAGTCTCATGGATTAATTAAAATCCAGCATGGGAAAGAAATAGACAGCAAGAAACAAAATCTCATTTGTAGTAGAGTGGAAGGGCTGAAGCAATGTGGGACAACAGAGACGGCATGTCATGAAATATGGATCATCCAGGATCATTCAAGGCCAGCAAATCCCAGAAGGAGGGAAAGCAGCAGGGAAAAGGCTCTGCTTAGGAATGTAGCACAGCACTGATCCCTGGAAGTGTCAGCTGGCTGAGCCTTGTGTCCCAAACATGGTTTGCTCCATGCAACACTTTTATGCTGCTCTCACTGAAGAATTTGAGCTAGCCATAACACATAAAACACTGGGGGCTTCTCTCAAATGATTTTCAGAAATGTAAAATTGGGCTGTAGGTTTGACAGCAGGTCACTTATCTTATTCTAATAAGATAAGTGTACATGTGCATATGTGTGTTTAATCTTAAGAACTCACAGTTTTACAATTGAGACTATGGAAATAAATTTTTTTAAAAAAAGGAGAAAACCAAGTGTGGTAGGTAAAGAAATGCACACACACACACACACACACACACACACACACACACACACACACCACATAGATAAATCCTTAGAATTAAAGGAATTAGAGGAAGGATTCAGGGCAGGATCAGTAGGTATCAATTACCTTGACAATTCTGGTAAATATACCAACAAGATTCGAGCTAGTGGAGTCATGACTGAAGACAAATGCCCTGCTATTCAAAGGCTGCAGTTGAGTTTCTGGATCCTTTTTACAGAGTAGAAATCTTTAATTTTTTTTTTAAAAATCTGAGCATTTCACAAATTACTAATGATATGATAAAGCCATGAAGTAAAATATCTCAAAGTAGATCTTCCTACGCTAACCTCTAAGAAGATGCCCCAATTCCACTTCCACCTCCCAGCCCTCTGCACACCCCAGGGTCTGCACAACCCCCCTTGGATAAAGGCCAGGACCTTAAGCAGATCCCAGGGCCTGAGCTAGAACACCTGCTCTTCCTCCCTCTCCTGACTCTCCCTTCTTATTCTCAGCTCCTTCTCCAGCCACATGGATCTGATCATTGCTCTCTTGGTAGCTGGTGTCCACCCCCTTACCTCAGCTCACACATTTCTCTACATGTGAATAACTGTCACTTTCTTCCCTCTAATTCCCAGGTGCTGTAGCTCTGTGCATTTTTTTTAACTATAATTCAACTCTTCCCTTTTGCTTCTTTAGAACATCTCATAGTCCAGATTTTCCTTAGGCTGCAAACAATTTTTTTTTAAATCCTGGTTACACAATTTTTAATAAATTTGTGTCGTCTCATTAGTAAGAAAGTTAATTCTCACAAATATATCACTAGGCACTTACAGTGTTCAAGATTGGTTTGTGTAGCAATGCTGCTGCTGCTGCTACCTCTCTTTTATTCTTAATATCCTTCATTCTTTCTTTCTAGTGTGGTTCTCTCTCTCTCTCTCTCTCTCTCTCTCTGTGTGTGTGTGTGTGTGTGTTTGCATATTGATTTTAAACTATTTAGAATTGTTTCTCTTTTATCACATATTATATGTGAAGGTCAAGTTTAAAAAGGTTTGTTTTGCACTAGGCAGATGTGAACTCAGCACAGATGACAGATTTATTTTACTACAACGAAATGTGTGCTAATCTTTGTGTCTAAACACACAAATGACAGATTATAGAAGTTAGAGCTTTCCTCCAAATTAAAAGTTCCCTAAACCAGGCATGGTGGGGCATGTCTTTAACCCTGGCATTTGGGAGGTAGAGGCAGACAGATAAGATCTCTGTGGGTTCAAAGTTAGCATGGTCTACAAAACAATTTCCAGGACAACCAGTGCTACACAGAGAAATCCTGTCTTGAAAAACAAAAGCAAAGAAAAAATTACCTTGTATGGTGGTTTGAAAGAGAATGGCTGTCATAGACTCATATGTTTGAATTCTTAGTCATATGTTAGTAGAACTGTGTTACTGGGAATCGACTTAGAAGTTTCAAAATTCCGTGTTAGGCCCAGTCCTTCTCTGTCTGCCTACTGCCTGTGGAGCAGATGCTAAGATCTCTACTACTGCTCCATTGCCAATCCTGCCTGACTTGCACCATGATGTTCTTAGACTAAACCCCTAAAACTATAAACAAGTACACAGTTAAATGTTTTCTAAGATATCTCTTACTCATGGTGTATTTTTACGAAAAAAAGATCTAAATAAGATGCTGAGTTGGTGGAAAACCCAGAGTGATTTCCTAAGCCTGGTCACAGAGGCATCTATCTGCCAGTGATTTCAGGAAGTTATCAGAAAGTATTGCTGAGGCATTAAAAGGAAGCTAGTCTGTCCTCCTCTGAAGGTAATCTTACTTAGAGGAAGACTATGGTAGACATTATGAGGCCTTCTGTTTCCATATTCCATACCTTCTGCTTGTATACTGCATGCCTAATGACCCCTCAAATGCATACATACCTATCTTGTTCCTTTCACACCATGAATAGTTGAGCAAGATGCAAAATTATGAGAAGCCCACATCCTTGTTATTTTCTCTACCTGGTGGAGGCCATACTGGGTATGGAGTTGACAGTCTTGGGCAAGCTGAACATTTCCACTTGAATATTCAAAACTTTATATTAATAGGCCTGTATTATAAGTATTTTTATGGCATAAACACATATAATGTTCAAATTTCTAGTTCTAAACAACAAATTATTCAACACCTTTTATACTTTCAATCTTCTTTACTTTTTGAGATGACTTTATCAGTATTTTACCAAATTTTTAGAGATTTATCATTTTTAGACTTTTAATCATTGTGATACAATTCAGATTCTATCATCTATTATCCTATTATCTATCATTTATCTATCTATAATTTGTCTTTCTACTTATCTATTATCTATTAACTGTCTTCTATATCTATCTACAATATATATACTTATATATTAGCTGTTATCTATTAACTTTCTACTATCTCTATCATCTATATATTATCTATCTACCATCTATTTATATCTATAACTCTATCATCTTTCAACTGTCTATCATCTTTCAAATATATATACCATCTTCTTATCATCTACTTATCTATTTATCTATTATCTACTTATCTCATGAGAGGTTAAAAATACAATATATTGTCTTGTCCCAGAAGCTCATTAGTCAATATCAATAGTTTGCAGTCATTTCTGCTCTTGTTTTTCTAAATCTGTTGCAGGGTTATCTGTTCTGTTCCCCTGATCTGTCTGCAAGTTTTCATGCCAATATCACACTGATTTTAATTATTGGCTCTTAGAATAGAACAAGTCCTCTTGTTTCAGTATTTCTTCTTCATTTTCATTATTTTTGATAGTTCCCTGCTGGGTTTTTTTGAGATGTAATTTTGAACAATTTTTGTTATAAAATAGATTCCATTGGGATTTCATTTAGAGATTACATATACAAATTGATTTGGGAAGAATTGGTATCATTGCAATACTTAATCTCCCCAATAGTATAATCTAAATTTTATGGCTGCAAAACTATAAAACTGTTTTCTTCTTACACATTTTTTTGAAAAATGGTTATATCTAAATCCAGGACAATTTGTCTACTGTGTGGGTGGATGAGTGGCTCCTTATCTTGGCTTCCCCATCACATCATGCTCGTTCATGATGGAACTCCCTTCTGAGAACCTTCTTTGAGATGAGCAGAAGCTAGCAGTGAACCAGGTTAATAGTTCAAGAAATAACTTTAGTCAAAAAAAGTAGTAGACTCCTCTGCATATATAGATGGCTTTCTAACTGTTCTGTTTTCCAATGAGGTAATTAACATCTCTACTCCATGGTGCAGTCCCACATTTGTGAACTGATTCATCTCTTTCTCCTTATTTCACCAAGGACATGGGACCCAATATATGTAAAAGTTGAGAAGTTGCTAAAAGGGAGCTTGCCTCTAAGGTTTAACAGATGGGCTTTCCAAAGTGGAAAGGAATGCAATTGAAGTCTAGTTTTGAGGGAAAATTATCTATTTCTAGGAGAGTCATTGTGATTTTATAGTCCTTTAGGCCAAAGTGGATTTGAGGCCAGGGAGATAATTCAGTTTTGTAAAGTCCCTACCTTCCAAGAATAAAGTCCTAAGTCTAGATCCCTGGCATCCACTTAGAAGCCAGGCATGGTTCTGGTGGCAGATGTCTATACCTCTAGCATTGGAGGGAGGACAAGGGCAGACACAGGTAGATCCTAGGGGCTTACTGGCTAGCTGGTAGCTGAAATGCTATGCTCATTGCTCAGTGAGGGACCCTGTCCCAAACAAATAAAGAAGGTAGAGATCAACAGAAATAGACACTCTGACCTTGACCTCTGGCTTCAATACAAAAGTACACTTTCACCGCCACCAGACATATGTAAATTGTCACAAAATACAAACATATACATACAAAAGAAAAGTTAAAAATCATTTATATGCTTGTTGAGATGATTTTAAAACACACACACTTCCCTTTTGGAAGGCAATTGTTGAAGGAGACAGCTGGAAAAAATACAAGATCAACTGTCAACATATGGCAGGCCTGGTGGTTGAAGAGGTTGAGAGGTCTGTGTTTCTTTCCTGCCCTCCCAATGCTTCACCTTTGTTAGAAATGATGGGA